>JARACY010003668.1:0-31594 GCA_029255725.1 Scrobipalpa atriplicella | reverse complement strand
TCAGATAATTATCGGATAATTATCAAGAAGCGTTTTTATCTTGATAATTTCGAACCCTGATATGCATCGTGAAAAGTGTGAATCCACCCATGGAACTGAACAACTTTCCCTAAGGAACATAAGTCGAAATACGAAAAAAAAATTGACTTCCCAAACTAAATGTGCAGTCAGCTGATGCATTTTGTATTCAATTTTTTTTTCGTTTTCCGACCTATGTTCCATAGGGAAAGTTGTTCAGTTTCATGGGTAGATTCACACCTTTTTCGATGCATATACCCTTTCGGTTACACTTTGTATAATATGCTACGGGGGAGGGACACCACATAATGTATTGGATTATGAATTACTCGTAGCGTCCTTCTGATAGGTTTAATATAGAATAATTGAATTGTGCATTTGTTTAAATGATCTAATACATAAAATATTAATAATACATCTGTTGTGATCACGCGCAGATACTGTTGTTTTCTCTCGGATTTTTTAACTTTTAATACATTAATGAAATTGATAAATCATAGTAATTTTTTATATTGCTTAGCAGGCCAAAATGTGTTTGTTTTCTGCTTTTTATTGTTAATATTTTTCTAGAATAAGCCAATATATTAATAATGTTATTATTAAATAAATAAGCTGGGGGGTTTTATACTGCAGGATATGGGACTAAGAAATGGAAAGTTTTTTTTTATAATCTGTATTATATTCCTTTTTCATGCATCGGCTGTAGAAAACATATGTTGTAATATATTTTTGTAGCTTGAGACCGTAATTGAAACGAATTATTGTAATATTAAAATGCTATTATTTGTAAAACCAGGAGCCTAAGTACTCAAAACATCAATATTTTATATTTATTAATCATCGAATATATCAAACGTAAGACGTCGTTGCTTTTCACCGAGCTAATTATTAATTCGCAAGTAATTTTTGACTTTGTCTCCTGGTGTTTAGAATGGGAATTGCAGTTGAAGCAGATGGGTTTATGAAGTAACGATTGTACCAGTATTGTACGGCTATTTTCCTACATAGAAAATGTCAAGAGACTTAATATTTATTTTGGAATCTGGGCCGCCACGCACTGCCCTAATGATAATCTGTAGTGATTGAGAATTGAGTGAAATATTAAAATAATGAACTTTGAATTTTTTTTTTCTTTACTACCCATATATTTATATCATTATATTTTTATATATGTTACGCACAATCCCCGAAATCGTTCATTGGCCGGAAAAAAGGATCATTTCGCGGATTGGCAAATGCAAAACGCGCAATCCCCGAAATGTCTTTTTATTTCGGTTGTATTTCGGCCATTGAGCGTTTTGAAGCAACCATTCGCGGACTGGCAAACACGAAAAAGCCAATTGCCGAATTCGGGGTTTGGCAGGTATGTAAAACGACCAATCCGCATCTTTGTATGGAAAAGGCAAATTTTTTTATTCGAGCTAAAATTTTTGTTCTTTGTGAAAGTTGTTTGGTATCATTAGTTGTAACATATGATTTAAAGGAACGCAGTAATTTTTTTTACACCCTGTATATCAGTGGTCAACATATGTTTTCCAAAAGTTTTTAAGTATCGTTGTCTGAGCGACGTGTTATTTCACCGCACAATTTTGACATCTTTGCCGCGCAGTGTCGCGCCGCTGCGGTGCGGTATATCTCATACAAGAATCTTTTGTCGCACCATGCACTAATTTAAGTGTTTGAAAGACAAACTCCCAAATATTATCAGTCTGGTTTATTTCCTCAATAAACCTACAAGTAGGTATAAATAAACTTATCAATATTTAATTGGATCTAGATGTGAGATTACGCGACGGCGACGTTGTGGTGCATCTTGAGGTAGTAGAGCTGCGCCTGCGACTCCAGCTCCTGCAGCGAGCGCACCACCGGCGCCATCTGCGACACGTGGTCCTGCAGACGAAAATCATGTGTTGATAATGCTATCGATTCGTCGAGGGCACGACTTTCTTAACCAAATTTTGACAAAAATTGTAGCCGTCCGTTTTTGTAATTAAGATTTTTGTAACTACTTATTGCTACCAATATTATACCAATATGTTTAAAAACTTAAATATATAAAAAGAAAACACGCAAAGGTTAGTACATAGTCGTTTTGTATTGCAGCGGTTTAATGATAATAGTGATTGCATTACGGCAAAACTAAACATGCGTCGCCATATTACGAAACATATCAATGACTAGATTAGCTACACTTCAGTTTTGTGGTTTTCACAAAGAAGAATCACCTTTGAAATCAGCCAACACATACCTGGTACCCGCTGCCGATCTGCTTCCTCTTCTCTCCGTAAACAACCTTCCCGTCGAACTCGTTGCACGGCACCTTCATGTCCGGCTCGATCTGCTGGATCGTGATGTTCAGGTGGTCTTCTATGTCCGCTAGGTACTGCAAGGATAGATAGTCCATGTTCGGTTTTGATATTGTGGTCTGACTCCAACATCATAGGAGAATTCAACGAGCACAAACTGCACTGGCTTGACCACCTTGTGAGGATGGATGAAAGTTTGGGTGCCAAAAGAGTATCTATTGGCCGCCCCATAGGTCGAAGTTGGGCGCCCCATCCTGGTATCGCTAACAGGCTGCAGTGGAAAACCTTTGCGATCTGGCAGTGCCAGTTAGAAGTCGGAACCTTCGCCTTCTAAGTTTTTTTAATTTTCGCGGTGCCACAATATAATTACTAAAATTACTTTCGTAACCATGGAACGTGCAACAGTTCCGAAACATCATAGTAATAATTAAATTATAATCATGGTAATAACCCCGTTCAATAGTACATTGTTTAACGAGGTGAGAACATGACCGATTCCCACGAGGGTGTAGTTTGAGGCCCGAAGCGCAGCTGAGGGCCTCAATACACACGAGTTGGGAATCGCATTTTCTTCCGAGTTATACATAGTGCTTTATACTACACCTATGAGGAAAATATAATTAAAAATCCTTGTAAGATAAAGAATGATATCACTTACATGAGAAGATATCTTAAGAACATTTGAAGTGTCATCATCCATTTGAACAGAACACAAACAAACAAAACACATTATTAATACAGTTACACACTGTTACACATTACATCGAAAACACTAAAACTTAATTTATATTAAATTTATAAGTTTAGATAAGTCAAATAAATCAAAGAACGAAAAATAATTCGCGCGGACATGTTGATTTTGTCATATTTTTTACTTAAAAATATAAAAGAGGCAAATGAAGCAAACCACATACTGCCAAAAAGTGTAAGTGGCCAGTATCATTTTGTGGGCTTCGAGATACAAACTTTTTGTTTTTTGGCATCCGCCTGTTTCTTGTTTTGAATTATGAATTTAAAAAAAAACAAAGGAGGGGAGAAAATACTTTCTCCCCTAGGGGAGAAAGTAAATCCCATATATTTTTCCCGCCCGCATATTCGTTCGCTTGGATTTACGTACTTTCTTCCCTTTTTTCAAGTAAGAACTAATATACTTTCCGAATAGGTGTAGTATAAAATACTTTTAAAACACTGGCTTACCTGTGGCTCGTTGTACCACATGCAGCAGCCCTTGGGTCTGTCGTCGATGAGGTTGGTGTTCCAGCAGTTGCGGCCGCGCGACGAGCACCACTCCCCGTGGTACCACACCTGGAAGAACATGCACATTGGTTTATATTGTATGAAGAAACAATAACATGAATAAAAAAATAAATAAGCGACTACAGAACTAGCTTTCCGCAGAAAAAGTTATCACGCCAATGAGGTATTTTCCTGCTGTAAAAAGTAGCCAAATTTCATCGAAATCGGACCAGCCGTTTGGGCGGTACAATTTTTAGAAGGAACGTGAGTCTTCTGTCGACCGTGAAAACTTTCTTTAACATCCACTGTCTGCGATGGGCCTAGTGTAGGACTTGGAAGTTTACCTTTTCCGGTACACTGGACACGATACTGATGGCGAGCCCCATGCGCTCCGCTCGGCCGACGCGACCGATGCGGTGCACGTAGTTTGACTTCTCGTCGGGCAGAGTTACGTTGATCACTGTCAACAAACATCATCATCAGCCACAAGCGTCCACTGCTGGACATGGGCCACCCCAAAATGGGGGGTATATGCCATACCACAGAATAATAACTAGTAACTTGGCCATACTCACCACGCTTGGTAGGCGGGTTGGTGAGCGCAGTAGAGGTTTTCCATTCACAGGGAACGCTGCTGCCCATTCCCTGGATTGATCCCTTAGTCGACTTTCAGTCGTAAAAGGACACCGCAGGAAGATATGGGATGATGCTATTCTAACCCGGCACCACACGGGGTCAACAAACAACTTATTTTAAATTAGGTTGTGATAAATGCTAGACAATTTGCTCTCCACTCTTTAGGTTTGCGGGAGCTGAGCCAACAAACGCACAAGAAACGGCAGCACGAATTTTCATAGCAAGAAGGTAATGTATCCAAAATGTATTCCCATCTTCGTTTATCGCGTGAACCTTCGAGTGGTCGAATGACCCGATGAACCCTGGTAACACAAATTTATAAACAAAATAAAATAGGCTTCAGATATGGTTTGTGTGACGATTATCAAAGACATAAGGCCACTTGCGCTAATTCAGGACGCACTATTTCTAATTCTTAGAAGCGCTGTCACTTTCTTAACTTTGACATAAGAACAGGATAGCAAATAAACACATGACATTGACATTCCTAATCTGACATAAGACTGCTTAAATGACGTAAAATTTGTGAGCATGCTCTATGATCATTCCTTATTTAAAGCGCCGTACGTCAGATTAGAAATGTCAAAGTCACGTGTTTGTTTGCTATCCTGTTCTTATGTCAAAGTTAAGAAAGTGACAGCGCTACTAAGAATTAGAATTAGGAATAGTGCGTCCTTCTTCTTCTTCTGTCGTATGGGTTTCGAGTCGATCGACCCGATTAACCCTGGGAATTAGCGCCACTGTAATTACTTACTGAATGGCAGTCCCGAGATATCGATCCCTCTAGCAGCGACATCGGTACAGATGAGGAACTTGCACTTCCCTTCCTTGAACCTCTGCAGGTTTGCTTTCCTCTCATTAGGTTTGCGGTCTCCGTGTAGACACACGCAGGAGAAGTCCCCGTACACGCCGGTGCAGGCCTTCAGGTAGCGCTCCAGGTTGTCGCAGTCGAGCTTCGTGCGGCAGAAGATTATGCACCTGTTATTGAGGAAACAAGGATGTAAGTTGATTCATTCATTTTATTAAATCGTGTGGCGTCAACAGAGCTGCTTGGGAGTGTCTTTCTTTTAATATTCAACAATCAACTTCTCTGTATCATTATACCATGGGTTATTCGGTTATCTTGAACAGCTTTACAGCCTCCAAAACTACCAGCTCAAGAGAATAAGGGTCAAATTAACAAGCAGCACACAACAATCCCTGTAAACTTGTTACTTTACCGTGACCATACCATATAAACTATCCCGATTTTCATAATCAATTAATCAGATTTAAAAAAAAAAAATCTCACCGGTCCATCTTGTGTTCCCGTATGGCCCTGATGACGTACTCTCCCTTGAGAATCTTGACGGCCTCCGACAGCGTCTCGGGCGTCGTGTTGCCGCTGCGGATGTTGTCTTTAGAGTGCACGCCGTCCGTTTGGATGTGTCTGTTGGATAAACAAAACGTTGGACCCAGGTATTTTTTTTCTGGGGCACATGCAGCACATCCCAGGTATAACTCAGATCGTAACATGAGAAAAAAACGGACAGCTACGAGTCGGGAACAGAAGTAATATTTATTTTGAAATTCCTGACTCGTATCTGTAGGTATGTGTTATTTAGATACGAGTTGGGGAACGACTCAGTGAAACCAGTCTAGGGTCAATCTGGACATTAAATTTATAAACATACATATAAAAAACAAGATAAAATAATTGGATGTATTCCGTTGGTTTTGTGAACGCTAGAGCTTTCTCGGTGAGTAGACTTCATCATCGACTCTGCACTGTTCATCTGTGGTCTAAACCTAAAATGAAGAGCTATTTCACAGCTAATAATAATAACAGACATACTTGCTGAGTCTCTCCCAGGAGCGATCCTTCTGTGGGTCTGCGATGACGACCACGTGGTGCACCGTCTCGGGGACAGAGTCCTCGCCTTTCAGGTCCACCCAGGTTGGAAAGTGCATCAATTTCTCCTGCAATTAGAAATAACATAGTAAAAGAATATTCGATTTACAAACGGTGAATTTATTTCGTTTCACAGCTAAAATGTTATTCATGCCAAGAAATATAAAAAAATATGTAAATAAATTAATCTGTTTGATTTTGAATTGATTTTTATTTTTATCTGAAACTTACCGCCATTCTTTTTACTTCAAACGCGTGTAGTGTGGCAGAACACACGACCATCTGCAGCCGTCTGCCATCTGAAGTGATCTTAGGGATCTGTCGGTGCAGGCGCTCGATCATCTCGCCGTAGCCTTGCTTGAGGAGGCCGTCGGCTTCATCGAGCACGAAGAAACGGCAGTGGGTGAGTGCTAGATAACCTTGGCAAAGAGGAACATTTGTTCAGGTTAGACCGCACTACGACGACGTGAAGAGA
Organism: Scrobipalpa atriplicella; assembly: GCA_029255725.1. Lineage (NCBI taxonomy): Eukaryota > Metazoa > Arthropoda > Insecta > Lepidoptera > Gelechiidae > Scrobipalpa > Scrobipalpa atriplicella. The sequence goes on along the minus strand of JARACY010003668.1, from coordinate 25,032 downwards.
CGCGATACGACATGACAAAAAATTGAATGTAAATGTACGGAATATACAGCACTGCAGCGACGCGACGAAACTCCGCGGCAAAATTGTTAAGTCGCGTCGTTGCGCGTTTGTTGATTCGAATAGCCCAATCGCCTTAGCCTTCTTAAAGAAGAAGTGCGGTCGAACCTTTATATGGAAAATATAAAAATAATTGAAGATTTGACCTGCAATTTACAGCTTTGCTTCTTTAGTTCTAGGAAAACTAGTGAAATTCTGGATTTCTGGGGACATAAGCGACCTAAATAATTTTACATTTACAAATTCTCAATTTCATTTTTAGAATCCTTAGTACCTGAGCAGAAGTCTTAACTTACAAAATAATCCTTTTCCACCCATACCTCCTTGTATAAGATCCTCCAGTCGTCCCGGCGTGCCGACGACTATATCAATGCCTGCATTCAATGCACTGATTTGATCCTTGACGTTGACGCCGCCTACTACCAGCAGCTCCCGTACTTGAGGGTTCTCCAGGTGTTTCTTGAATTTCGTGATTTGGTTGTAAGTCTGCTCTGCTAACTCGCGTGATGGCTGTTTGTGGCAAAATAATATGATACTTTAAAGCAAAGCACCATCCGGTTTTGACTCTAGGTATAAAAATTGGAAATAAAACTTCTAATTTTTCCTGCACCAAGCAGTTTACAATATTCCATTGGAGTTTGGAAATGTTAGAGGTTTTAAGACTTCTAGGACTTCTGTAATCTGGGTAGGGTGAGTTTGCTTCATCTCTGACATAGAGGCAAGATCAAACTTATCACAATGAAGAAGCAGACAGATAGAGAAAAGGAAATAATCTATAGATTATGCATTAAAAAAAATGAGAACAGATAATAAATTCTTCTAAAATATAATACAATAAGAATAAAATCTTAGTAAATTCATACCTCAATAATGATGGCCTGGGGAGCATTGTTCACAGGCTTGGTATCTGTAGCGGCGCCGGCTGCAACCACATTGAGCTTGACACACTCTTTGGGTGCCTGGCAGAGAGCCATGTAGTCTTTGGGAGGACCATACTGTAAGAAAAAACATGTTTTTGTGTTTCTGCATTTTTATGAATTTAATAACTTATTAACTCTTGTTGTTTTTATCAAAGTGCATGATAATTTTTACTATAAATTAGATTTTATTCCAGCATATAAACTAGTTAAAAACTGTTTTTCCTGTCGCATTTACTAACTTAAGGTCAGCTATTGATTTCCTATCTCTTTTAGAAAGTGGCATGTGATCCAGTTTCACGTATGTATGTAGTTTTGTGGAATGTGGGACCTTGAAAGGGGTGGTGCCAAAATTGAAGCTCATTTCAGCATTCTTGAGCACCACAGCCGGGAAGTAGCAGTCGGCGCGACGCGGGGCCTCGATGCGGAACGCGACGCCTAGGTCCTCACCATTCTTTGTGTATCTTATCTCCCCATTGTTTAGATTAAGCATACAGCCTGAAATGTAAAATATAACAGGTAGGTAAATACAGAAAAGAAACAAATGAAGAAAGAAATCTGTTGAGCAGGCAGCTATTGCATGTTTTTAAATAAATATTAAGTTAAAAAAAACTACTACCTAAGTAAGGTAACAGAAGTTTAACTACAAAATGAAAAAATAAAAAAGAAGGGAAACATTAACATTAGTTTTTTTTGTTCATAAAATATACTGGGTTATTTTGAGTGAAAAAGCATGGCATATGGAAGGCCATCCTGTATTTCTTACCAATGACATCATTTTTGCCGAAAGCAGTGCCATAGTCATCAAACTGTCTGTTGTTAGACTTCTTTCCAGTACCACCAAAACCAAATCCAAATCTGCAGGTTCCCAGGTCCAGTTTAGCCTGAAATCATTTTAGAATGACCTGTAATTAAAACTACATTTCAAGGAAAAAGGCTACAATGTTCATTGAACAGTGAACTAAAAATCTTCAATTCCTCCAGAACTTTTATAATTTTAACCCAAAAACTAACCTGTTGAGTAGACCATCCTACTCGGCATAACCCTTCATCAGTCACTGTGGCTTCGTAGTAGTAAGCTCCTTTCGAGTGTACGCCTTTAGTGCTCCTACAGCCGTGCCACGCCTGCTGATCTCTCGACTGGCATCGGAGACCATCTGGAGTCACCGCCAGCGCGTCTGTGCGGTCGAAGAACGACATCGTCCATTCCGATGAGATCGTCTGTATTATTTTACTCCCTTTCCCTTCTTGTATGTCTTTGAGCGTCTCCCATACGATCTGAAGAATAGGCAAGCAGAAAGCACCAGTCTTTCCACTGCCGGTCTCAGCAGCCATCAACACGTCTCCTCCTCCGAGGATCAAAGGAATGGCTTCGGCCTGAACGTCGGTCGGTAGTGTCCAGTCCATCTCCTCGATCGCTTTTCCGAGTTCGGAAAGCACCCCAAACTCTTCAAACGCAGTCATTTTGTTAGAAAAGCTCGACTTTCTCAAGAAAAAGAAAATGGAAAATGCAAGAAAACAAGGCAGCCGGTCCGAAAGCAATTTGACAACTAAACGTTGGTGTTGCTAGAATCAAAAAAGGTTGGAAAAAAGTTTGGATTTCACAAGTAAAAAAAAATTTAAAAAGAAAAGTAAAAACTTATGGTCTATGGCCATCAGCTGTTTCTGTTTTCAGTCAATTCGGAAATAACCTCAAAACATAAAACGAAAATGTAAAAAATAACAAAATGGAACTAGAAATACTGCAGAACACAGAGCCGAAGCGCCCTAGTAAACTTTCGCCAGTTGGAAAAGTTTTAATTTATACAACAGGAGGTTTAGCTGTTGGTGTTAGTTTTGTGTGTATTCCTTTCGTGTCTCCAGCATTTAGAAGAATCTGCCTGCCTTATGTGCCTGCTACGACAGACCAGCTGACTGGCGTTACCAGGGCATTAGCAGGTCGAACCGGTAAACTACTTGATGTGGGTTCTGGAGATGGGAGAATCGTGTTCACAGCCGCCAAGCTTGGTTTCAAAGCAGATGGAGTAGAACTGAACCCTTGGCTGGTTTGTTACTCAAGAATAGCAGCTCTCTTAGACCCAAAATGCAGAGGTTCAAAATTCTACAGGAAAAACTTATGGACATTTGATTTGAAGCCATACAACAATATTGTGATATTTGGGGTTGAGCAAATGATGAAGGAATTTGAGAGTAAATTACTGAAGGAAGCTACTCCAGATACAGTAGTAGTTGTATGTAGATTCCCACTACCAAATATGATACCAGTAGAAACTATAGGGCATGGAGTGGATACAGTGTGGAAATATGTTGTGAACAGATAATACTAAGACAAAACAACACTTAAAAATCTTTATTTACATTTATGTAGATAATTTTATACAAACTTAGTCTAAATAATAAAATAAATCAATTCATAGAACTCAAAATCTGCCACTTCTTTTTCTGCCAGTATACTTAGTGTCTGGTTTGGTTTCCTTTCCTTGTTTCCTTCTTCTTTCTTTCTTTTCTAAAAGCCAGGCTCTTGTGTTCTTGAGGGGTTTACCTCTGGCATTCTTAGACATTTCTCTTTTTGCATATTTAACTTGTAGACCATTGTCAGCTTCATCTGTACCTGATAAAGATGAGAAATATGAATGAATGCCTGAATCAATTTAAAAACTCAACTATGTATTGTTTATGTACCTACTCAACACAATCACCAAATATTTTATAACTTTTATAATTTATTCTATTAGCGGTTCTTTATTATTATGTACCTAAAGCCTGAGGCAAGGGTGCAGATCCTCCAGTCATAAGCACTAAGAAGAACTTCTTAGCCTTAGCAGAGTTAGGATAGTCCACAACCACACCTCCATAGAACCCGGCTTTCATTGCCTGCTGCGTGAGAAGTTCCAACTGGCTCTCATTCTCAGGGTAAAACTGGAATACTGCTCGTGCTGATCTAGACTGAAAATATATTTAAAACAATGTAATCTGATGATGAAGACAAACAGTTTTTTTAAATATCTAAAGCTTTTGACATTGATTTGATGTAGTATTGCAGAAAAATAAACATTAACTTATGCTTATGGTTAAAGTACATAATATACTTACCAAACTAGCATACAATGTGGTGAAAAACTTGTTCAATCTCTGCACAGGCTTGTGTGATTTCTTGTCAGCATTGAATAGCCACTGGATGGCTGACACGGAGACCGCACCATCAAAGCAACCAGCTCTGAATGGCACTCCTTCACCCATGTCTGAGAGTACTAGGTCTCCTTCTGTTTCCCTTTCTAGGGCAACATCTAAAATAAAATAAAAAATTTCTTTTCTATCAAAAATAAGCTCTGAATGAAAATCCTTAGTAAATGTTGACCTAAGTCTTTTTCTGATAAATAAGTATATTGATTGGGATTGAAGAGTGTGCTTTACAAACATCCTAAAACACCGTTTTATGAAGACTTAATGTTCTGCAAATTACATAAGATATAAAGCGTTGCTGTATGTATTTAAAACTAGCGTGAAAATAGTTCTGCAAAATATTTTCTATCACTTACCAAGCATAGCGGGAGATATGTCCATGCCAATCCACATGTGGCCGTTTTCCTCCAATACAGAGCCTGATAGTCCAGACCCGCAGCCGATGTCAAGAAGGAAGCAGGGAGTATCTTCTGGAAGCAGTAGGAGTTCAATGCACCTCTCTGTCATTTGAGCTTGGATGTCTATAATACGAGAACTGAAAAGAGTAGGTTAATTGTTAATTTACTACTGCAACTGGTTTATTTAAAAGGATTGTGATATACGAGAAGTTAAAACTTACTTTTGGGTGTACTTTCGTGCTTCATCTTCGTTGTAGAACTAAAATAATAACAAGTTTATGTGAGCAAAAGTAATCAACTTGATTTACCTTAAATTCTTTTGTAATTTTGTTGTAACTTACTATTTCTGGTGGAGCTTGATGCTCCGGTCGCCTTGACATTTTTATGTGTAAATTTAGGATTGTTTATCGAAGATATCAAGAAAATAATATATCCCACGAGATATAACCTCAAACAAAACAAAGTGAATTGAGGTGACAGTTATTTTCTGAATGTTGGTCAGACTGATTTTGAACGTCTTTTGTCTATGGTTTTCTGGTTTGGCTTCTTGCATTTTGAGCTATACGACCTTTTTGTGTTGCCATTTAAGAAAAGTTGTACAACTTTAAAAAAAAAAATGGGAAAATTGTAAAAAAAAAAAAAAAAAAACTAAACCAAACGTCATTATTGTTTGTTCGCGGGATTTTCGCATTACGCTATTATTATTTATTTTAGGTTTTGCTATCAAAAATGGTGATCACGGGATAAATGTATTAAGTTTTCAACATGCCTAAAGCGTTGAGTCTAAAAAAGGTAACAATACACTGTCCTTTACCTTGTTTGTTGTTGTTTTTACTTGAGCATGATGTTTACTTTGTTATGTACTTTTTCAGCCTCAGCAAACTGGTCCACCGAAGAATCAAAAGTCTATAACATCATTTTTTAAGAACACCAATTCAGGTTCTACACAGAATCAGCAGAAATCTCCTACTAAAAGCCAGACGTCTCAGTCAAATGGGCTTCAGAACAAAGTGCCTAAAAGAAAAGCATCATCACCGGTTCCTATTGAAACTGTAGAATTACTTGATGACGATTTTGGTGATAGTCCACCGAAGACATCCACAATTCACACAAATGGGCACCATACGCAGAAAAAGTTAAAAAGTGATAATGATGTTAAACATAAAAATAAAACTATAACTAAGAGTATTGTTAAAAAAAAACAAGCGAAAGAAAACAATGTAAACGTTAAAAGCTTAGAAGTAAATGACTTAGTTAAAAATCATTTAAATAACAGTGAAAAGTCTGAAGAAGAAGCAATTAATAGATCACCATTGACACCAATAAAAACTAATAATGAAGAGAATAATAAAATCAGCTATAGACACAGTAGTATTAAGAAAAATAATTATGAACCTTGTGATATAGAATCTGCAAATCATGTTAAGAGTTTAACTCCAAAGAAAGTTTTGAACTTTGATGATTGTGGTAAAAAAAGTAATATTAGCATTAAAAATAGAACTCCTAATAAAAGCCCTGGAAAAGGTAAATTATTTAACTAAACACTTATTCATTAATTCTGTTCTAAATAAAAAAGGGATATTCTTTAAGAAGTATTATAAAAAGTAATATACATTTGATATTGTACTTGAATTATAATTCTGTTCAATTTAACACACAGAAGCATATTTATTTGTATAACTTAAAAAACTGCTTCTTATACATGTAATTTATAATTGTCATTTTCAGGACTTCATTGTCCACCAAGGGTAGCTATCCTGAAGACCCCTGACAAACTGAGTCAGGAGGAGCTGTCTCCATCCAAGAGTGGCTCCACTGTGAAGACATTAGAGTTCAGCCCCATCACTCTGGATGGGTTTGGAGACCAGTGGGATATGGATGGGGTTGATGAGGTATGCTAATAAAGGGTGAAAGCAACAGGTTCCTCAAAAGCATACTGAAAATAAATACAAAAAAAATTAGCAGTTTTTTATACCTGCATGTATTTTTTTCTTAGTTAAATATTTAATTATTTGATTTGCGTATCTTATTTTGTAACACAAAATACTTTATCAGTTTTGCTAGGCCATAGCTTGGAATAATTTCCTATACTACTGAGATTATTTCAATTTCTTTGTAACGTCTATTGTACACAAAAGACAAAATTTTATTTTAACACAACCTCTCATAAATTCCCCAGAATATAGCTGAAGACTTGGATTTAACTACACTGCAGAGGTGTGAGGTGATGTCAGTGATCCAGCACCAGGGCAGGCTGGAACTTAAACTGAAGAATGATAGCAATAACAGAGGGACATGTTTTGTTGAAGGTGTTTGGTAAGTTTGATAGACAATTTTGCCATTCAGCTGATTGAACTTGTATGATTAGAGTATTTGTTTTTGACCCATTGTTTTCTAAATATTAAATAACAACATGATATCTTTTTAGAATTTGATTGAGACAAATTGGAGAAATACTTTAATTTATTGCCTTTACTCATTGAGCATAGAAATTTTGAAATCTGATATATTTAATTCTATTTTAATAGGTTAGACACCCCACTGTCTCCTGGCGACACCATAAGCGTAATTGCAAGTAGAAACCCCTCTGGTCACTTCTATGTGGGCAACAGTGCCGGGTTATTGGCCCTGCGACCAGACCACCTGATATCTTCTACCAGTGTGGTCGCGGGAGTGTTCTGTAGGAGGAAGGCGGTGTTGCAGGAGAGGTACCGAGGGTTGGATGCTGGCAATACTGCTGTAAGTATTCGCCTTCTTATCAGGAGCAATGATAATAATGCAAAATATTACAGATGTTTTTTCTCACGATTGCCGCGTAAATGTACCTACATAGGCCTACATGCATATACACATTGCTTTGAATTGTGCGTAAGCTTGATATATGAAACCTGTAGTTACGCACACGGCGCGTGTCTGTACGCCCAACCACAAGTATGGCCTAGTGGCAGTCGTGAAACAACAAATTGCAAGTAAAACAATAAAGAATTTAGATATTTGTATTTCCATTCATTTATCTTTATTCATAGCATCCACTGATTAAACATTATTGAACATTAAATCAGATTAATAAAAATTCTTTGTTAACTTGTTGCTATGTTCTGGAAATAAAACATAATCTTTCTCTTTAAGTGCCATTAACATTAACTAATGCCAAAACTATTCTTTCAGATGACGATAGGTATCCTAATCCATGAGCTTGTCCAAAAAGCTCTTACAGAAAATATTATGGACATTCCAGCACTGCGCAAAGAAACTGATCAGATCATAAAGGAGTCTGTTCAAATGTTGTATGACTGTGGCATTGATGAGGAAGAAGCCAGGACTAACATGCAGCAGTACCTACCGCCACTGTCAGAGTTCATGCAGACTTATGTGGCTAAATCACCTCTTAGTAAGGTAATTTTTGAGTATTTAAAAGACAGATCAATGTTTTCGAGAGGCTGAAAAGAAAATATGGTACGATTACGCACGTCTAATTTCACTGGTAAATTCCGCCTATGCAAGACTTTGTCGTCAACTCACTGCCCTTGGAAGATTTATACCTAATTGATTATATAATATTGTTTTTCCAATCTCTTTTCCAATTGAAGACATAATCATAATCTTAATAAGTTGTTTTCCTTGGAAGCAACCGCAAAAAGACCAGTGGAAGGGGCAGATAGACAAAGTGCTGGACATAGAAGAGAACCTGTGCTGCCCCCAACTCGGACTTAAGGGGAAGATCGACGCCACACTGCAAGTCACTATACATGAAGGAAATGGTACGTAGTTTTTTTCTTCGTTTGGCGGGAAAAGAAGGAGTACACGAAAATTTTCACAATTTTCATTTATTTAGTTTTTATTCATATAATTTGTAAATACTACTCTAGACTATAGTTTTTTTATTATCTTAGTGTAATTAGTTAGTTTCTTCAGTAGGGGTAAGTTTTTAAACAGTTTTTCTGCCTCTTTGGCAATGGACCCCTCCTTGGGGAGGGAGTCTCCCCCGGCTGCAACATTGGATCCAAAAAAGCCGATTGATCTTCTTGTAGCAGCTGCAAACAAAGTCGAAAAAGATCGATTATCAACAAACTTCAAAAAGAAAAAGTTTGGCGCCAAAAGTGTTAAGGTAGTGGTTGTGGAAAAATCATCATTAAACATACCCAATAAAACAGTCTTGCCAAAAGAAAATGACGTTTCTGAAATGGATGTAGCAACGGATACTTCAAATACTGTTCCCGAAAAGTCAAATGAATCACTTTCATCGAAGTCAGGGGTTTTCAGGGACCTCTATGAAACTAATGATCCAGGTCCATTTGTTGTAAATATCCAATTTGTTGAACAATCTGAAAAGAAAGGTGCAACACTTCACCCTCTGGACTTTTCTTACTTTTTGTATAGAAATGGTCTTAAAAATATTATTGAGAATGGCATTAAAAGAATTGGTCGAAACCGCTTATCAATTTCCTTTTCTAGTGGCAAAGATGCAAATGATTTCATTAAAAATGAATCTTTGGCAAAAGAAAAGAAATACAAAGCTTCCATACCTGTATACAATGTGTGTCGTATGGGAATAGTAAAAGGGGTGCCAGAGGACTGGACTCATGATGACATTATGGAAAATATCAGGGTTCCTGATGGTTTTGGGGCTATAATTCGATCTCGACGCATGTGCAGGAAATCAGTTACATCTTCAGGCGTGGAGTGGATTCCAACACAATCGGTCACATTAACATTCGATGGTCAATGTCTTCCTCCCAGAGTCTTTGCTTTCTTTTCCTCACTGCCTGTTGAAAAATACATTTTACCAACTATTCAGTGTTTCCATTGCTGCCGTTTTGGTCATACAAGAGAGAAATGTCGTAGCCAACCCAGATGTTTGAAATGTGGTTCAGATCATGATGGCAGATCTTGCGATGCAGTTGAATTTCACTGTGTCAATTGTTCAGGGGCACACAAGGCTACTGATAAAATATGTCCTGAATTCTTGAGGCAGGCCAATATTAAGAAATTTATGTCTGAGAATAATTCATCTTATCTTGAGGCTTCTAAATCTTTCCCAATGTCAAAACCTTCGTTTGCTGAGGTTGTTAGTACTCCTTCTTCAAAATATGATTCATCTCCTCCTGAAACCCAAAAAATATGGCAGAAAAAGACTGTCATAGGTAAACCAAAAATAAGACCTCCTCCTACTAAAGGCTATGATCAAGAAGCTCACAAAAGTCTCATAAATTCATTCAGTGTACCAACTCCCATGAATGGATGTGCTATAACTGAAAAATCTTCTGAGTCTCAGTCTTGTTCTCTACAAGAGCTATTATCACAATTGGTTAACATTGTTCTTAACTCCACTTTACCGTACAACGTTGCCCTTTCGCTTATTAACTCTATTTCTATTGCAATTCTTAACTTAAACCATGGACAGTCTTCTACAGTGGAATCCGAAGAGCATAAAATCTAAACACACGAATTTACTTTATTTAATTAATAAATATAAACCGTCTATTCTTGCCATCTCTGAGACTTGGTTGAAGCCTGGTGCCCCGTACAGGGTACCAGGTTTCAACATTCTCAGGGCTGACAGGAGAGATGGGTATGGAGGGGCAGCTCTCCTGATCAAAAAGAATTATTTTTTTTAATTTAATTCAATTACCTGTGTATTATAATGATCATTTAGACATAGTTGCTGCATCTGTAGCAGGGGTTACTTATGTGTCAGTGTACATATCCGGGAGTGCGTTCACGGGCGCACGGTTAGGGGAAGATGAGGGGAATTGTCTATGGTTACCGCGCCATTCTCGACCTTATTACCAAGAGAAAATTTCGCCAAATGTCAAAAACCATAGACAATTCCCCTCGTCTTCCCCTAACCGTGCACCCGTGAACGCACTCCTGGGGTACGTTCACGGGCGCACGGTTAGCGTAAACTTAGGGGAACTTTTCACTTTGACAGTTGATAAAGCCCCGTTCATAAGCGCCTGTCAGGGTAAATGTCGCTCTAAGATTCTCGACCTATTTACATCGAGAGAATTTGTCCGAATGTCACTTTTGACAGTATTTGCACGGTTCGTTTTGTAAGTTTGTGGGTTTCTTTTGATATTTTTATAAATAAAAGACTGATTTGCGATCTAAAAAGTGTGTGTTAATGTGAAGAAATGATTCTGGATTGAAAATAATTCTTTAAGAACACGGAAATTATGTGTTTATAAGTTATTATTCCCAAGTTAATGTATGTGGCCGTGAGGTTAGTTTTGTGTGTTTAAAACTCGGTTTTTAAGTTATATTTCATGTAAAAAACACTGTGTTGCGACTATTTGGAGATAAAGTTCAGGTATTAGGCTAATATCAGTCATTAAAAGTCTGATTGTGCTTGATTACAACATAAACAAAGTTGTTAGTCACAAACTCATCATTCCTAAGGAATTTATTAAATTTGTTTATGAAAACATCCTAAAACATGTATAAGGCTATAAAATAAGGTCATCTGAACTGTATTGTTTCTGTTTACAGTGAACTCACCTATATTTCTTTTGCTTTTTAGATGGATACATAACATCAGCCCCTGTAGTCTAGTGGGTTGATCTTTAAGTGAGTTTATGTTCCTTGGGTTTGTTTGTTTATATGACAATTATTGTAGAGTGATAGATAGTTAGATTTTGAAATGTGTCAAGGTCAACATTCTATACATAATTTTATTAGCAACTGTTAATCTTAACATCTATGTGATTTCTTCCTACCCTGTCTCAAACATAATTAATTGTTATTTAAGTAGGTAGGTTTATTACATTTTCCTAAATTAAACATGCTTTCTTTTGATTTCCAGCTGACTCCGGTGATTCGTCTTAGCTGCTGAAGTAGGACTGTGCCTGGTCTGTCAGAGCTCGAATGCCTTCAATAAAATCTTCTTCTTATGAAATATGTGAATCTACCCATGCAACTAAACAACTTTCCGTGAGGAACATAGGTCAACGAAAAACTTTTTTTTTTTATTATAAATGTGCTATCAGCTGATGTATTTTGTATGAAAGGTGAACATTTATTTTTTCGTTTTTCAGGCAGAATGCGCTGGAGGGACTAGCCACTTTCTTCACTAGCCATCACATCAAGACTAGCAGCGATCAAGAACATCGCTTGCCAGCCCTACAGACCGTCCTGTGAGGAGATAAGATGCCCTCAAGGTGGATCTGGATAAGTTGTTAGCTGCTGATGTCATCGAAGAAAGTGAGTCACTATGGGCGACCAATGTAGTTCTTGTGCCGAAGAAAACTGGAGGTATGTTTCTTGGTATTGATTATCGCAAACTAAATACAGTCACTGAGCCTGATTCATATCCCTTGCCAAGGATTGATGATGTGTTGCATGCAACCAAGACAACCAGTTACTTGACCACGCTTCATTTGAGGTTTCAGATTTTCCAAGTGATGGTTCATGCAGCAGACCGAGTTAAGACATGTTTTGTGACACAGCTTGGAACCCACTGCTCTCAACGCATGCTTTCTCCAGATTGATTCTCTAAAGCTCCCAGGGCATGTGATTGAATGAGATGATACCAGTACCATACACATGAACACAGAAATCACTAGTATGTCTGTTCCACAGAATATAAAGCACAAATGTTCTGTTTTAACTTCCAGCTGGCTCCGCTGGTTCACCCCCAACTACCCCGACTTCGCGCGGCATCTCACCCATCTGCTGACGAAGGACTGCGCCTGGACCTGCGGACAAAACACATTCGAGTGCATCAAGACGTTTCGGACCGCACCGATCCTGGGGCAGGCTGACGAGTCCCAATCCTTCGTGCTACGCACTGATGCTAGTGGGTATGTCTCTATTCCTAGTCCTGTTGAATATGGGACCTGTTTATTGAACGCTGCATAGTGAAATTATTCCACGGAGCGTGAGGTCTTAGCAGTGGTATGGGCTGTGAACAAATTCCGTGGTTATGATGATGTGCCTGACGCTGGATATTTAGACCAATTGTACTACAATTTCTAGACACGGGTAAACCCTACTTAGCTAGTTTTCTATATGTCTATCAATACCAAGTTCTATTCCGATTCGTTAAGACTCACAGAGATTTAAACGTAAATGAGTAAGAAACATTTAAATATACAAAATGCATTTATAATATTAACAGGATTACCGTGCTCATATTTATTTGGTAATGAGTAATTATTATATTTTGATTACAGTACGTGGTGCAGATTGTTTATCTGGAAACTGGGCTAGCCTATCACTGCGAGTGACGCAAGTGGACATCTTCTGTACATACAGGTCAGATATGTTATGTCACCTTAAAACTACCAAGTCAAATGCTAAGATTTATTTCTTTAGAAACTTAAGGTATAATTTACGGAATGTCCAGTGGGTCTAAAAGAGTTATTGAGTTGATGAGGGAAGAGGTTTATTAGCTGAGCTGAGGGTGGAGCTTAAGAATTCAATTTGTGACAGGGTCATACAGAGGGCGCTGGAGGGACCAGCCCAGCCACTGTCTTCGCTACCCAGCAGATCAAAACCAGCAGTGATCAAGAACCCATCGCTTGCCAGCCCTACAGGATGACTAAGGGGAGAAAAATAGCCCTGAAAGTGGAGCTGGATAAGATGCTAGCCGCTAATGTCACCGAGGAACGTGAGTCACCGTGGGCGACCAATGTAGTCCTCGTGCCGAAGAAAACTAGTATAGGTACATGTCTTGCTATTGATTATCGCAAACTAAACACAGTCACTGAGCCTGATTCATATCCTTGGCAAAAAGTTGATGATGTGCTGCAATGAACCAATATAACCAGCTATTTTGACTACGCTCTATTTGAGATTTGAGTATTTTCAAGTCATGGTTCACCCAGCAGACCGAGGTAACGCATCCAGGTTGTGGATACTGACATGAAATATAGATTTACAATCTGTTTTTGAAAGATTGCCTTGAATCAATAAACTCAGACAGAGCAGAGAGACAAGAAAGGACCGTTCTGCATGTGGCTCTGTCAAGCTGCAAGGGGTAGAGCTCGAACCAGGTGGTACCAGTACGTCGACGAACGCTTGTTAGCCGGTTCCACAGAATCTAAAGCACAAAATCCTTTCTTTTAACTTCCAGCTGTCCCCGGTGGCGGTGGCGGTGCCGGTGAGTCATCCCGCCGCGGCGCGACCGACTCCACCTACGAACCACAGCTGCAACTAAACACATTTAAGCGCACCAAGACTATTCTGACATCGGCACCGATCCTGGAGCAGGCCGACGAGTCCATCCCTTCCTCCTTCGCACTGATGCTAGCGGGGTAGCGGGTATGTCTTTATTCTTAGTCCTATTGAACATGCGATCCGTTTATTTACCTTCTCAGAGTGAAATTGCGGAGCACGAGTGTTTAGCAGTGGTACGTGCTGTAAACAAGTTCCGTGCCTACATTGAGGACGCTCAGGTTGTTGTAAAATCTGACCACCAACCCCACAGATGTCTGATTAGCCTACAGGAATACTACCTGAATATTGAATATGAACGCGCAACTGGCAACTGCGTAGGTAACTAGGTAGTTACTAATTACATCCATTACTGACACTGAGATTTACCACAGAACATGGTATGTTAAAATAAATATTTCATAACATATTCGGCAAGCCGTTTCGTTGTCGTAGTCTGCATCTGATGATATTTGTTTTCTTTACACGTTACAGCACTTGTGACCAGACCAAGTACGACCGGAAGCCGAGGAGACTGAGGAGATGAGTGTCGTTAATATATCCAGAAGACCGGGCCGTCGGGACATCGAGCAACATTGCTATCGAGTCGTGGAGAGCAAGACCTAACAAAATCTTTACCAATATTATTTGCCTCCCCTTTCTGCCCTCTTAGGATGGACAATGACAGGTGACCATTAGATGATATTAAGAGCCCGATGGTGTAGTGGATAGGGCCACTACCTCCTGAGCGGGAGGTCGTGGTTCGAATACCATCACGTACCAATGTGTTTTTCGGTTTTCGAATTTCATATGTACGTTTATTCGGCGCCTTTTCCGTGCTTCGGAAGGCACGTTTATTTGCTGGCCCCGGGTAATGTCGTAGATAATAGTCGTTAAGGCATGTCAGAGGCCAGAGCTAAGTATTGGCGGCTTGAAAACTCTGACCTAATCTAGAATTGGGTCTGGTTTCTCTTCTGGGTTGCGGAGGTCAGATGGCAGTCGCTCTGTGTAAAAACCAGTACCCGCGTTTAATCCCATATATTAGGTAGCCGACCCCGTGAGATACGGGAAAAGGGATGATGATGAAGTTTCATTGAATTGGTGCGTTTACGAATCGATACCATTGACCTGTAAAGACAACTGTTAGATACAGTCACCTGGATCAATGGTTTAACGTACCCTCCAAAACACTGAATCCGTTTATTTGACAGACAATCAGTTGGACTCAGCCTGCATTGTCCTAACCAAACTGAGGAAAATGTCACGAAGTGATAAAAAGAAAAATATCAACTTTGTTTTGCCCTTCTGGGAATCGAACCCAAGCCCTCCGTCCAGTTCGAGAGCCCATGGCTCAGACCACTAGACCACGTAGGAAGTGACGGATCAGGTAGTAGGTACTTTTTAATTACAATACTGTTTCTAATGTTTTTGTGGTTGTGAACTTGTAAAAGTTTTATCAGAGTGAAACAAAAGATGTACAGAGGCAAATAAAAACCAAGATTTTATCAATTAAGCGTTGTTTCATTTTTATTATTCTTGTATAAAACAAACACTTACCAAACAAATGACAAAGAAATATTACAGCATTACGGAATAACATTATCTAAGTAGTTTGTAAATACCTATACATAAAACAGTATACAACACCAAGAAAACAAAACGGAGAGAGAGTTCTATTCTGAAAAACTTGTAATGTAAAACAGTATAAAATGCTTCCTTTCCAGTATTTTATTCTAGTCTTTGAGTTGGTTTAAATCTGACACCAGGGTTCATCAGGTCGTCGTACGTCGACTGCAAAAATCTTCTTAGGGACCTAAGGTTTCATTGGGCATACCATATTTCAGTTCAGGCCTCAAAAGAGGGGTTGCCCATGCCCATTGCAGTTGGAATCGACTCTCACCTCGTCTTCGACCTCATTTTTCTTGAACAGAAGTTTCTTTCTACACATCCTATGTTCGAATTGGACTCTGTGTCGATTTTAAATATACCAATATACAACTGTAGTTGTATTCAACTCTGTGAACTGATGGTCGGGGTCGTCAACATCCTGGAAAATAAATATAAAGATTTAATGAGGTTGTCATTAACATCATCACATTTACTTAAGAGAGAAGGAGAAGAACTAAGCCTAGTTTATGGCAGGTGAGTTGAATATTATGTTGTACTTTCAAGAGTTAACATGGTAGTAGAGTGTATGTAAATAAAGGACAGAAAAACAAAATTGACTCCAATCAAATTGTTTGGATTGCCTAAAATTTTCTCTTGGAAGTAAATTGACATCACGCGGCAGATTTATCCTGCTAGACATTTGGAACTTTGACCAAGTGAGTAGTGGTATTTACAACAAATTTCTTCATGTGCTAAGCAACGTGAGCTACTATTAATATCTGGAGGCAACGCAAAACACTTTCTTACCTTCTATGTTAGTTGGTTCATTCAAAAAACAAGATTTTCTTCAAGGGCTATTGCGCCAACTATAAAGTCCTCCATAAAGTTAAATGTCCATCAACGGTTATCCATTCTGGGTCAGTGTCAGTTGCGAAGATAGTATTTATTAATAAAACTTGATTAATCGTCTGAAATCACCACGAGATGACCTAAAATATGCAATAATACGCGTTATCATTGATAATCATAACTACGAATGAAGTGTCAGCTGTCAAATTATGATTTCTCCTAGCGAGCGCGATAAAGCACCCGTTCGTGCGGGTACCATAGACAATCGCGCGACCTTTCCCCTAACGGTTTCGCCTATGTGCGCCCGTGAACGTACCCCTGGTTGCGCCATTTATCTAATTTCAATTTGCCGCTCAATTACGTCATAGACAATGATTTCACCAATGTGATAATGTTCCATTGACACGATCTCTCTTCCTGTTTATCCCACTTCCTGTTGACATTCCGTTCTATTGACTCAATCCTACTTCCTGCTGCTATCCCTTTCCTGCACACATTTCTTCGTATGCGCGAATGAGAAGAAAACAATTTCGCTGCTGGCAACACCGCTACCCCGGAACAGAAGAAAATACGAACTTCCTGTCTGCTTCTTCGAAGTCAAGTTGAAAAACGTGCACGTCCCGTCCCACGTAAAAATACAAAAGCTAAGAAAGAACCTACGCTCGCGAGTGTTTTTCATGTGGATTACCAAAATCCAGAACCATTGTGACAGTGCAGTGCATTACTTATGGATTTACTTACGCTGGCTCAGATAGCCGCGTATAACACCACTTCAACAAAAATCTGGCTCCGCTCCGACTACTAGTAAGTGCATTTTCCCTTTTGCCCTCCCTTCTCTTGCAAGCTGCCTCTTATCTCATCAATATTCCCTTTTCCAACGCAGTTTGTGATCCTATCTCGTGTCAAATAAGAATAGTACAATTTCCCATAAATAATAATAATACAGTCCACCACGTTTTTCTTCTAACGCGCCACCATTAAATGGTCCTTCGAGCCGGATATTTTTAAATCCTATTGAATCGAATCATTTCTCTGCCGTTTTGTCTCTTTCGACGGGTTACCTTCAATAGAAATATTTGCAATCCACGTTGCAAATTAGATTTTGACATTTGGCCCCGCGCCATAGGTATAAAAGTCGTTCGATAACCATAGTTTTATTCATTCGTTTAGACATTCGCAACCTAATTAATATCTAGTTTCGATAGTTGTTTGTTACCCACACTAGGTGTTAAGTAGGTATCCTTCTTTGTATTGAATAACCACCAAACTTGGTCGCATCATATTCTAAAATACCTACGTAGTTTTATCGTATCTGACCCCGAGTTAGATATTTTAGACTACTTGCGTACATAAATAGCTACCTATCCTTGTTTTGTCGCGTCATAATAGGTACCCGCGTAAACCTTCACCCTGTGATAAGTATCTATTTGACATTTCTCGTTGTAATAATAGTAACATAACCTCGTCGCGTCACATCCAAATACCAAATTTATTGGTAGTAGGTATTAGTACTACCTCGCAATACGTGGATACTTAGTACCTACGATAATTGAGTATTCTATTTTAGTATACAAACACAAAATAGGTACTTTTGTCACATAACTATCTTTATTAGTTTACATTGCTTGGTGTATTACAAACCTTTGTTATAATTTAGACTCAGAAGTTTTCGAATTGATTAATAGACACTCAAATTGTTATTTTGATATCATACCTACATTATATACTTATTTGATATTGATAGGTTAGGCAGGATAAATGCATAACATGGTAGGTAGGTGTTTTCTGGTTCTCGTTGTACAAGACAACATGCACAATATTAATTGATATTTGCACACCTACTAGTACTTCACTTGTGACTAACTAGTACCTACACTACTTGTGCACTCTGTTCTCTTTTGTTTACCAGTAAGCACCTAGGTGGATTCATGTGTTCAACATGGCAGAGTTTCAATTTAAATTGCTGAAAGCCAAACGGGAGAGGTTGTTTTCTCGTATGGAGCTTATTTTCAATAAGTCTCGGAACCTCTCCGATGAAAGTGCCAAAAATTGTTTCCTGTCTTTAGCAGAAGACCTAAGTGTTATGCGCTCAGAATATGAAATCTTATTAGATAAGATTAACTTATTGGAGCTAGAATTAAATCCTGAATTTGTAGTGAACTATGACGAATTATCAACCTTCGACGAAATGTACTGTCGAGCAAAGCGAGCGGCTCGCGTCGCCGACTTACCACCGCCTCCGCCACAGTTGCCTACTGAGGCAGCGGACATGAAACTTAGCTGCCAACTCAATCGCGATAGACCCAGGTTACCAGCGCTTCAGATACCAGAGTTTGATGGTGATATTAAAAACTGGCCGCTGTTTTTTAATACCTTTGAAAATACTATCCACAAAAATGATAATTTAACCAGTCATGAAAAATTACATTACCTCATAAACAAGCTCACCGGAAAAGCCAAAACTGTTTATGCTGGTATTACACTCTGTGCTGAAAACTACCTTTTGATTTTGAACGCTCTTAAGGATAAATATGAGGACAAGCGCTTAGTTACAAGTGCATACTTGGATCAAATCTTTGGTTTAAAAAACATTCCAACCGGCAACGAGCAGAACTTAGAAAAGTTTCTTGACATTTTTGCATCATCTGTTCGGGCCATTAAGAACCTAAAGTTCGATGACCTTGGTGATTTCTTGTTCTTGTATGTGGGGTTAAAGAAGCTAGATGCGGAAACCGTTCGTTTGTTTGAAATGGATCGTCGTCGTGGTAATGAGATCCCTACATTCTCCGAGTTGGAAAGTTTTGTCCGCAACCAAATTAAAATCTTGCAACGTACTTCATCTAAGCAAGAGTCTACGATAAACGCTAGGAGAACAATTTATGATCGTGACCGACGGGTAGATACGACATCGAAGGTGGTCACACATACCTACGTGAATACCGCACCAACATCGGACGCTCACCCCCCTTTGAAAGATAACTGCTCATTGTGTAAATCTCAACACGACCGCATTTATAAATGCCCGAGTTTCTTAAATCTCACTCCTGATGAACGCTACAATATTGTGCGGTCTAATAATTTATGCATAAATTGCTTAAGTGAAGGTCATCGCGTGAATCTTTGCAGGTCCAATTCCAGCTGTCGCAAATGCCAATCAAAGCATCACACGTTGCTTCACTTTGAAAATAGCAACTCTACATCCAATTTAGGTACTAATTCATTAGCCCATGCTAATAATTCGCTATTAGTTAACTCGACATTCGAAATGGCACCACCAGCGCAGCCTGCCGCACCGACAGTCGATAGTACGGCCAGCGACAAAATACAGGATGTTTCACTTTGTTCTTTGTCTCCCTCTCGCATGCCCATTACGGTTGTACTCGAAACAGCACGCGTTATCGTTATTGATGCGTTTGGCAAGCAACACGTTCTCCGTGCTCTTTTAGATAACGCGTCGCAGAATAACTTTGTAACTCGAGAAACATTGACACGTTTGAATTTGATAAATGATGGCACGTCTCACGTAGTGAAGGGCATTGGAGGTGCCAGAAAAGCCACTCAAGGATCTGTAGAAATTAAATTTCACTCTCGTTTTGACTTGAACATTTGTTTCAATATGGAAGCGCTAGTCGTAGATCAAGTAACCGACTGCATGCCTACTGTCGAAGTAGATACGACGCATTTTGAGAACTTCCGTAACTTGCCTTTGGCCGATGAAGATTATGCTGTCCCAGGAGACATTGATATGTTAATAGGTGGTTCGATTTACCCACATCTTACATTACCAGGCAAGATTCAAGGAAATTCATCATCTATCGCACCATTTGCCTTAGAAACAGTTCTCGGTTATGTGATAAACGGTGACGCGCCTGCTCGTATAGAGGGCAGCACGTCTGTCTCCTTCTGTTGTACCGTCGACTCTCTGGAGTCTACCGTCCGTAAATTTTGGGAAATTGAGGAGGTCAACGTTCCCCCAATTCTTAGCCCAGATGACAAATTGTGTGAAGAAATTTACGATCGCACGACCACTCGTGACGAAAAAGGTCGTTATATCGTTGCGCTTCCTTTTAAAGGGGATGTTTGCTCTTTGGGAGATTCTCGTCAATTAGCCGAAAAACGCTTTCTTTGCCTAGAAAGAAAAATGCAAGCTTCTCCTAAACTAAAACAAGCCTACGATGACGTTATTAACAGTTATTTAGATAAAGGTTACATTTCACCCGCGCCTTGTGAGACTGAAGAGACTAAATCCTTGCCGTCGTACACTATATCACATTTTGGTGTCATTAGAGAAGACAAACCTACTACACCTTTGCGTCCCGTTTTGGATGCTAGCGCGAAGTCTAGCACATCAGTTTCATTAAACGATATTTTGCATAGTGGTCCAAATTTACAGGGCAACTTATTCGACATTATAGTAAATTTTCGTTTATTTGCTGTCGCGCTTTCAGCTGACATACGTCAAATGTTTCTTTGTATTGGCATTCGCGAGTGCGATCGAAGATTTCAACGAATTTTGTATCGCTTTAATCCGCAAGAAACTCTAAAAGTTTACGAGTTTAATTGTGTTTGTTTTGGACTTACGTCATCTCCGTTTCACGCTCTTAGAACGGTGAAGCAACTTGTCTCTGATGAAGGAGACAATTACCCGAAGGCGAAGAAAACAATGGAAAACGGGTTGTACATGGATGACTTCGTTTACTCACTACCTAACGAAAGTGAAGGTATCGCAGCTGCCACCGAATTAATTGGACTAATGAAGACTGGGCAGTTCGATCTCGTAAAGTGGTCTAGTAATTCACAGAATGTTTTAAATTCGATTCCACCCTCGCACCGCTTGTCGAACGTCAAAGAATTCGACGACAATGATTCGCATAAAATTTTAGGCTTGTGCTGGTCGCCCGCATCGGACACGTTTAGTCTCAAAATTCGCTCTTCTCCTGCAACTTGTACAAAACGCACCATATTGTCGTGTGTAGCACGCATATGGGATGTCATGGGATTTGTGGCACCTGTAGTCTTATATGCAAAATTGCTTATAAAAGAGCTATGGTTATGCCAATGTGATTGGGACGACGCTCCTCCTGAAAACATTATTCGTTTGTGGACTAGATTTAGAGAAGAACTCCCAATGCTTGAACAAATAAAAATTCCTCGTCACGTTGGTATCACCTCTGATAGTATCGTCACTTTGGTTGGTTTCGCAGACGCCAGCGAGAAGGCGTACGGAGGTGTTGTATACTTTCACGTTCAAAACGCCGAAGGTATTTCAGTTAGCCTCATTAGCGCAAAATCGAAGGTTTCTCCCCGCAAGGTAGTGTCGCTCGCGCGTCTTGAACTTTGCGCCTTACTCGTATTAGCACAACTTGTTAGTGCGATCGTCAAGGCTTGTCAGCATCGCATTCACATTGGTAGAATCTTTGCGTTTTCGGATTCAACGGTAGCCTTATGCTGGGCTCATTCTTCTCCCCATCGCTGGGACACATTCGTGGCCAATAGAGTAGCAAAAATACAATCCGAATTACCAAATGGAAATCTATATCATGTCTCTGGTACTGATAACCCAGCAGATTGTCTTTCTCGTGGGCTTACTCCCGCCCAAATAATAAACCATCCATTATGGTATCATGGTCCGTATTGGATACATGCTTCGCCTAACGAATGGCCAGTTAGCCCCTTTGATCCTGTCTTTGTAACCGATCCACCAGAGGAAAAGAAACACACTTTAGTTTCTGTAATACCTCCTGAAGAACCGATCTTGCTATTGCTAGCTAACCGACTTTCTTCTTGGTCAAAGCTGTTACGATGCGTTGTCTATATGTATCGTTTTTTGAGAATCCTACCTATGCGCGAACATATAATCGCCACCGATTTAGAGAAAGCTGAGATAGTAGTCCTTCGACAGCTTCAAAGGCATTATTTTGCCTCAGAATTTAGAAATCTAGAATCAAACAAGCCGTGTAGTCGCGCCCTTCAATGCTTAAAGCCATTTATACACAATGGGCTTATTTTAGTCGGAGGTCGTTTGAGTCAAGCTGATTTGTCATTCGAACAGAAGCATCCGGTGATTCTCCCGCGGAAACACCATATTCTCAATCTTTTAGTAGATTATCATCATAAAATAAATTGTCATGCCGGTCCAGATTTGTTGATGTCGATTCTGCGGCAGAAATACTGGATCCTTTCTGCGCGAAACTTGATCCGCACTAGAGTGCATCAGTGCTTACCTTGTTTCAGGCTTCGCCCGAAACCTACAGCACCCGAGATGGCTGACCACCGTTCTTGTAGGGTGATACAAACCGCAAAAGCCTTCGTAAATACTGGCACAGATTATCTAGGTCCCTTCAAGGTCACAATGACTCGTGGTAGGGGTAATCGGTCTTCTAAAGCGTATGTTTGTTTGTTTGTTTGCATGACTACTCGCGCGATACATACGGAATTAGTAGGAAGCTTGAGCACACCAAGTTTCATGGCGGCATTTAAGCGATTTCTGTCTCGGAGAGGGCCAGTAAGTCGAATGTATTCCGATAATGGTACAAATTATATCGGAGCTAGACGCAATATTTCGGAACTGCATGCTTTCTTGCGTTCCAAACATTTTAAAGACGAATTCGCGCATGAATTGGCTGAAAATCGCATTGAATGGAACTTTAATACTCCGACAGCTAGTCACTTTGGTGGTAATTGGGAGGCTAATGTTAAGAGCCTCAAAACGCATCTATATCGCGTCATAGGCGAACAAATTCTTTCATATGAAGAATTAAACACAGTGCTCACTCAAGTGGAGGCCGTGATGAATACACGACCACTTTGCAGAACTCTTTCTATTGATCCTTCTGAACCCCTCGCGCTAACTCCCGCACATTTCTTAAATGTTACTCCTCTGAAGTACTTACCCGCCGTCGACGTTGATGAAGAACGTCTTCATCTTCTTTCTCGCCATGCTCTGTTAGACAAGCTAGTTCAATCGTTCTGGAAACGTTGGAGAACAGAGTACTTACACACTTTGCAGTCGCGTCAAAAGTGGAACACGCCGTCTAACCCCATAGTTGTTGGCACTGTCGTGATTCTTATAACAGACAATGCACCGCCTCTGCATTGGCCGCTCGGGGTAGTTGAAGAAGTGTTTCCAGGCTCAAATGGAGTCACTAGGATAGTTCGTATTAGAACGAAGACCGGAACGTACCTGCGTCCAGTTATACGTCTCTGTCCTCTTCCTAATCAGCATTAAGAATCATTTACTATTGTTAGGTTTAATTTAGCTTAGGTTAACGTTAGTTTAGGTCAACTTAAAAATTTAGCTTTATCTTTGAAGGTAACCCTTCAAGCCCGGGGGGAAATGGTTGCGCCATTTATCTAATTTCAATTTGCCGCTCAATTACGTCATAGACAATGATTTCACCAATGTGATAATGTTCCATTGACACGATCTCTCTTCCTGTTTATCCCACTTCCTGTTGACATTCCGTTCTATTGACTCAATCCTACTTCCTGCTGCTATCCCTTTCCTGCACACATTTCTTCGTATGCGCGAATGAGAAGAAAACAATTTCGCTGCTGGCAACACCGCTACCCCGGAACAGAAGAAAATACGAACTTCCTGTCTGCCTCTTCGAAGTCAAGTTGAAACGTGCACGTCCCGTCCCACGTAAAAATACAAAACTAAGAAAGAACCTACGCTCGCGAGTGTTTTTCATGTGGATTACCAAAATCCAGAACCATTGTGACAGTGCAGTGCATTACTTATGGATTTACTTACGCTGGCTCAGATAGCCGCGTATAACACCACTTCAAACGAAAATCTGGCTCCGCTCCGACTACTAGTAAGTGCATTTTCCCTTTTGCCCTCCCTTCTCTTGCAAGCTGCCTCTTATCTCATCAATATTCCCTTTTCCAACGCAGTTTGTGATCCTATCTCGTGTCAAATAAGAATAGTACAATTTCCCATAAATAATAATAATACAGTCCACCACGTTTTTCTTCTAACGCGCCACCATATCCGAAAAAGACACATCAGTAATTCCAATTTTAAAAAACATAATTGAAGGTCTTCAAGGTCCTATTGTTATTCTTGGAGATATGAATGCCCACTATTCTTCTTGGGGTGCCCCCCGAGATGATCACATTGGTATTCATCTTGCGAAAGTGATGGACGACCTTAATTTGGGCGTTCTTAATGATGGTTCTCCAACTCGTCGACCAGTACCTGGTCAGGCTCGCAGTTTTGTAGATCTCTCCTTTTGTTCACCTAACCTTATGTCTCTTATTACATGGAAAATTTTAAATATATCCTACAGCAGCGACCATTATCCCATAGTTTTATCCTATCCGAAATGCATTAATGGTAGCGTAAAACCACTACCTCCGTTGCAGAAATATAAACTTCCCAAATACAATAACAACATCTGGAAAGATTATTCAGCTTTGTTACACGGTGAAGTATCTAGTCTTCAAACTCAAAGTGTTTCAGTTAACAATGTAAACGATAGTTATAATAACTTAACCTCACTTATTTTAAAGTCAGCCGATGAAACGTTCGAAGTGAAAAATGTTGCCAGAGATAAAATCCCTTCCCCTCCGTGGTGGGATAGGGAGTGCACAGAAGCAGTAACGAAAAGAAATGATATGGAAATGCTTGTCCAGGATTACGTTGATTTAGATATTTTTAATCATTTTAGAAACCACGAAGCTGCAACTAAACGACTTTTGCACCGTAAAAAACGAAAGGGATGGAAGCGCTTTTGTGCGGCTATATCGCCGAGTACTCCTCTACCAGTTGTGTGGAGTAGTGTTCGTCGATATAGAATGTCCGGACAGGTTTCGTCTGTTTCTTCTTTTTCATTGGATTGGGTTCCTTCTTTCTTTTGTTC
>JARACY010003667.1:0-31601 GCA_029255725.1 Scrobipalpa atriplicella | reverse complement strand
TGAGACTTTGTCAAGGATGTGCTCCAAGCTTAGTTCCAGCACCACCCCGCTGCTATCTGTAACACCCTAGCCAGGCCATAGTGTCGCTGCCTGATGAGAAGCAGTTCTCCAAGATATCATAATTTCCCCATACTCTCCGGATTCCATACTATATAATTTTCATGCTTTTATTAAGAAAGCTGGAACTATTTTATTATTTTAACATTGCTCGTAGATTTACTTTTAACTACTTACAAACTTACATTTAGTGTTCGGAAAAAACATTTTATATGGTACTTCCATACAAATTCTTGTTTTAGAACCGCAAATAAACCTTTTTTTTAGTTTTTATCTAATAAAATAAAATCTAAACGCGATTTTTTATTTTTTATAATTTTCCCTGTGTATGTATACTTGTTTCTAGCTATGTTATGAATTTCAAGATTCTAGAACAGTTGGAAGTGCCAGAACATTTTGATGAATGAGTACCTCCCTACCTCCCTACCTACATTAGGTACGAAATCGGGAATCTTTGTGGGCTTATAACTTTTGAACTATAAGACATACATACTTGAAATTTTGAAGATTCGCTGACATTCACGAGCTCGCTACATGTTATGAATTTGAGCCTTCTGCGTTTTATGAGTTCTGAAATATCAGGGGGTCAAAAGTGCTCTGAAGTGGTTCGAGAAAAGGATGGTACGGCCGTGCCCGCTAGCTCGACTTGGCGGAGGCACTCCGTGCCTCCAGATAAATACATACCGTATCCACTCCCTTTTTATAGAATGTATCAAGCCTGGTAAACTGAGCCTCTCTGTCTTCCTGCGGACGCTGATGCTTCAAGGTTGGCCCGGCTGTGCCATAATACCACGGAGCCGAGGAAATATACTGTGGTATATGAGGGTTTATGTCTTTGCCTGTAAATGGAAAAGATTATAGACATTCTGGTCAGTAATTTTTATTTATTTGTTGTTTTCTGGGGCACAATTAATGTACCTCCTGCATTTTCTATCATTAAAATCTGCAATCCCTATTGCATAAATCTAAACTAACAGCAGTCCTGTAGCTATAACATCTTAGATTTGGAAAACTGCCCATCAAGGTGTGTTAAAGTACCTACCTTTGACTTAAAACCTTCAAAATTTAATGTAGAAGGTTAAGGTTAAAGACATGGGCATAAACCTCACACGATCAAGCAACAGTTAATTAAATACAAATGCATACCCTCTAATTCTATGCCTGTTCTCTTTTTGCACACTCTATGGCGTTTTCTGCACAGATTTTATCCTATACAGGACAGGAATAATAGCATAGCATTTTGTTTACTATTCTTAGTTAAAAATCAAGTTATAATTTCTAATTCTAATCTACACATAAAAAACCATGAATTAATTAAAAAGAATATTATTTAATTGTATATTTTGTATGTAATGGCAATACAAATTAAAACAACAACCACAAGATAAGAGAAACATGCCACAACAGCTTTGTTTAACAATTTGTCTACTTCATCAAAATCATAATCATCAACCTCATCAAATTCTGAAACAATAATAAACACATTTTCTATTTCAATGATTTTAAAGTTTTTTTGCACTCACAGTGCTATTTTATTTCACATAATAAGAAAGAAAGACATTATTTACATAGGGCAAGACTTGAACCTGCGACTTTCGGAATGCCATTCCGTCGCGCCTCAGTAGCTCGGAATGCAAATGCCCGAGGCAAATTTATTATTTCTTTCTTTCATTGAAATGACTTTTCCTATCAAAGTAGGTACTATACCTACTAGATTTTCATTACACCTGCTTATTGTTAAAATAAGAAACGGGACCTGAGGGTTCAGTAACAAAAAAGAATTGTTAAATGTTGTGCAAACATAAATCTATGTTATCTGCAGATTATCTGCCTATCTAATAAGGGAAACCGAAGGTATGGGTGATAGTTATTTGCATATTGATTAAAAAATGAACAAATAAGAGAAGAAAGGTTGTTTGTAAAGCAGGAAACATTGTAAGGCGATTAGTATTGAAATATTTGGCCTTCCAGAAGATGTTTTGTACATGTACCTGTTTCATCGACAGCAGCGGGGGCTGTACCCGCTTTTCGGGCCTCTTCCAACTCCTTGGCCTTCCTCCAGTCCTCCCTGGACTTCTTTTTAGGTTCATCCTCTTCGTCACCTCCTGATTCGTCTTTACTGCGCAATATTTGCGACACCGACGCTCGCACATTCGTCGTCATGGTGGAAAACTAGTTTCCGTGTATGAATAAAGTAATATTTAACGAATTAAATGCTAGAAATAGAAGAAAATCGACGGAAAAATAAGCAACGCAACGCTGCAGATGTGTTTTTGTCGTTTGACAGTATTTTTTTTAAAGACCGAAATCAGAATCAATCAACTCAAATCATTCATTCATTTAGCATTTTCGTTCAGAAATTCCAAGTTAAGTTAAGACTATAATACGTACGATTTGGATTGGATCCTGTAATATTTTATCAGGTGTGTGAGTGAGGAACATAGACATAAGAAAGGTGAGGAACTGTGGTGAGGAACAACCCGAACAACTCTCTATTTTATCAAACTACAAGAGCGCTACGCTACAAGAGAATATTTCCTGTAACCTGTCAGCCCGTTACCTGTAGCTTGCTTGATAAAACCTGGGCCAGGGCCAACTGGTACTGATAGTTCAGTAACGAACTGGAATCCAGTGAGCCTTTGATTCGTAAAAGTTCTTCAATCCTAGTTTGTTAGTACAAGCATGTACAAATGACTACCCAAGTACTATGTACCAAGCAGGTTCCAGTTGATTAAAGTCGTTTTAGGATACAATCATCCGATTCTGATGGGAAGCATACTCTTTAAAATGAAACAAGACAAATACTCTAAAATATAACTATATTAATGTCAAATAATTACAATAATAATCGATTATAATAAAATATTAACATAATTTCCCATTTTCACGGTATAGAATAAAATATAATAAACCTACGCGACCGAACACCATCTCATTAGTCCAAAATACGACAAATCTGGTATGTCTTCTCCTCTAGTCTGTGCTTCAATATAGGGCCAACAGAGACGAGGGATTTTAGACCGCTAAAACAATAGTGCATCGCAAACAAGTCCCTCGACTGCGCAGGTCAAGCTTAAGCCCTGTCTCCTGCTATGACAAACATAACCCCATGGGGAAGAGAGGGGAAGAGTTTCTCAAACATTTCCCTTCCCCTCGCTTCCCCGCGGGGGTATGTTTGTCAAAGCAGGAGACACGGATTTACAAAGAAGAACTCATTCCAGCTCTTGCACTCGTACACTCGTACGTATGATTAGAGCGAGAAGAGTTTGTTTATGGTCAACTATGATCTACCTTTATAAGCACTCGCGATTATTTTCACTCATTTTACTAACGGGTCGACTCGCGACGACTCCACGTCGTGTAACCGAGTCGAAACGTCAGGATAAAAGGTAATTTCTGTTTTACCTATAAGTTGACCGAGTTGACTCGTTTAAAATAGTAGAATGAGTCAACTATAGTCGTCTTAGTCTACAGCTTGCGCCTGGCCCTGGTGCGGTGGTAGGAGGGTCTGGGCACGCGCACGCGCTCGTTGCTGTCTCCTGATTGCGCCATGGACTCTTCCAGCGGCTCAGCGCGCGGGGTGAACAGCTTACGACGACTTCTGGTCACGCTGAAAAAACCAATATACGATTAACATCTCATTGTCATTCGGCCATGAATAAAAATTAACATCATCATCTATGAGATTCGAGATACCGGCAAAAGTGGTTTTTGACATATAAATCATCATAATTGAATATCACGGAGTCGGCTACCTAATCAACTGCCATATGACCTCGGCAACATAGAAGGGAAACCAGACTTAATATTAAATTAGACTATCAGTAAAATGTGATCGCTTGGCTGTTTGAATAATATGAATAAGTTTTTAAAAATATAATCAGGGAACCAACCTTTTCGATGGACAACTCTGTATTCCTAAAATTGGCGGACGATTCTCTTCTTCCTGTTTTTCAGGTGATTCAATGTCTTTCACTTCTTTGACAGGCGCCGGTACATCCATAGTCACATCTGAGAACTCCTTTTGTAAATTTACTATGTCTTTCAATTTCACATTCTCCTTCTCTGCTTTATCATCAGACTCGTTTTTGCGTCTTCTCAGTCTAAGATTCCGTTTAGGTTTAGCCTTACTCTCACATTTAGCTGCGCTTTCTAATAAAACTTCGTCAGTATTTGTAACCAAAGATTCAGGTTTATCAATAGTTGAATTGGTTTTATCCACAGATGTGTCTGGATTAGTAACATCACCTTTTTTGTTTAGTGTATCTTTACCTCTTCTGCGAGCAGATTTTTCCTTATCATTTACGTTTTTAATATTTACAGTGGCTTGATTTTCTTCAACCGAAGTATTTACTTTAGTATGTCGCAAGTTATATTTAGGTTTCTCCGTATCGTTGTCAGTTGCAGTTTTGTATTCGCTGACATTCGTATTGTTTTGAGATATAAGTAGTTCAAACTCAGTAGCTCTGGGTGTTATATCCTTGTATACGTTGTCGAAATATTCTGCTGTGTTGTTGTAATTCATAGAATCAGATTGTTGTTCTTCTTTTGATGACGAAGTATCATTAGTATCTGGTTCCACTGATGGTCTCTCCAATTTGATTTGAACACTGCTAATTTCATTTTTGTGATCAGATTCTGCCTTCAAACACATATTTTTGATAGATCTGCATGTATCACCTACAATATCAACTTTTTCCTTTGAAACATTAATGCTCTTTTTCTCAATACAATAATCGAATAACGAGTCATTGTGTTTCTGCTGACGTAGAGATTTATCCAAAGTAGCTAAACTAGGTTTTATATCTTTGGGTTTGACAAAGACATTGGATTCATCATTATTTAAACTTTTCGAAGTGATTACAGCTTTAGTTGAATTTGCAGTTTCAGGTTCACTTGATTGATCAATATATTTTATTTCTTCCAACTGTGAAGAACTTAAAATATTTGAATTTTCAACTTTATTTTTTATTGGTTTAACTGTGAACACATTAGGAGAGTCAAAGCCTTCAAATATATCAACAGAAGCCTGTTTCTTGGGTAAGGAAATTATAGGTACAGCTGAGAGTCTGTCTGATTGTCTTGTAAAGCTTTGGCTCAGTAATTTAGTGATTGTGCTGGGTTCAAAATTGTTATCGATATCTTCTTTTACTATAGACGGTGATCTGTCTTCATTCAAAAGACTTTTAACAGCAGCGAGATTCTTGTTTGTTTCAACATTAATGTTATCAAAATATGGTGTTTTAGAAATTTTATTTAGTTTTGGAATAAGATTATTGGGATCGTTTCCATCGTCAAAGTAGTTGCGCTTTTCTTTCAGGATTTTAAGTTTAGCGAAGGATTCGAGAGTCTCAAGAAGTTTTTCTTTGGCGGGAGATTTAGATGCAATCTCCAACTGTTCGAAATTAGCCAGTGATACGTCGCTTTCGTGGCTTATTGTAGATTTCTTGCTAAACATCTGCCTTTTAACTTTAACATCTTCAATGTTTACAGATTTCTGTTCTATAACATGTTCTACAATCCTTTCGTTCTTTTCGAGCGATTCTTTCGCGTTCAAAGGTTTAGATTCCATATAGTTTCCTAACGGGGATAAATCTTTTGAAATTTCTGTTGTTAATGGCTTTGATTCATCTTTAGATGCAGGAACTTCATCTGCCACTTCCATAGATTCAGAAACAGATTGGTTAGTGTTACTCAATGACGATACATCATTTGATAACTCTAGTTCTGCTAGCTTTTCGTCACCATTTGATACAGACATATCATCTCTGACAAAATAAGTCCCTCTGACAGCACAAGCTTTCGTATTATTTAATTCTTTTGTAACAACATTTCCAACTGCATCATTACCTGCTTCAAGTACAGATTTGTAATTATTTGAGATATCAATCACACTTTCATTCATCACATCATCTTGAGTCTGTCGAGATTTCTCTGTACTTTCTTCACTACAATAGGTTGAATCTTTGACAGTGTCATTACGTGATTCGTCTTTTAAAGTTTCATTCTTATCGTCATGGATATCTGTTCGATTATTGATAGAGGATTCATTATTTATTGTTACTTCTTCTTTATTGATTGTATCTTCATCATGGGTAGTATCATGTTTGCTGTCGTTCATAAGACTTTGATGCAGTAGTCTAGATCGATTGATATCTTCTTTCTTGAAGGTGGGTTCCATACTTTCATTGTAAGGATCTTTTTCTTCTTCCTCCTCGCTTTCGCTCTCATCAGTACAAGACATAACTTCTTCATGTTGGCCAGAGTCTTGTTCAGCTTTTTCTGTAACATTAACATTGAAAATGTTAAGAGTCTTAATAAATTTTACCTGTAGAGTAGGAATATTGAACACTTGATCATGACGTTGCAATTTGTGTGTAAAAAATAAGGGTTGTAGTTAAAAGATCCTCAAAAAAATACTAAATCAGTCTCAAAATTAATAACTTCGAACTTAACCCAACCTGTTGCGGTTGAGTTAAGATGAATTTTTTGAGGCTGATTTAGTATTTTTTTGAGGATCGGTTAATTATTTTCCAAAATGGAATAGCTATAATATGGGATTATTAAAAAAACAAAATTTATTAACTACCGTCTCTTTCTTCGATACACGCTCTTAGATGTTGTACTTCTTCTTCAGCTCTGGCGCGCGCCAATTTTTCTGCAGTCAGTTTTTCCTACAAAAACAAATAAAAAATATATCGATCTGCTTTTAGATTTATAAACGTTTGCTATCTAAGTTTAAACTTACTTCTAAAATTGCGATCTCTGTCAATAATGCTGCCACCTGCAAAAAAAAATATTTAGAGTTTTAGAGAGGCATTAAACACATAATCCTAAAAAAAGGTTATAAAATTTTTACCTTCTTTTGCAAGGATTTTGATGGCGTTTCTGCTTCTACGGAGAGCTTCGGTTTCTCGCTCGCCTCTAAAGCAGCTTCTTTCAACCTGCTCTCGTACTCGTCCTGCATTTCCTCCATCTAGAGATAATTTCATAAAAACTATTTAAAAAAAAAAAGTAATTTGTGATATTGGAAAGATTCAAACAGCCTTAGAGTTGACTTTACTGAATACAAAACAAACATTTCAGAGAATTCTGGGCGGTTTTAAAACTTTGACACAACTTTGACACGAGGATTCATCTTATCAAACCACACATAGAAAAAGAAGAAAAATACACAGTAATTTATATTTTCCCGTTCTATTTAATTTTATTTGTTATGTGACGTTTTATTCTGTTTAGTAACTTGTATTATACATGCCTAGTCCTAGTTTGGGAACCCCTGGCAATTTATATAGCTCTTGTAAGCTGTTCTTCTAATATTGTTTTTTTTTAATCATGTACTTCTGGTGGGAAATAAAC
The DNA here is from genome assembly GCA_029255725.1 of Scrobipalpa atriplicella. Taxonomy (NCBI): domain Eukaryota; kingdom Metazoa; phylum Arthropoda; class Insecta; order Lepidoptera; family Gelechiidae; genus Scrobipalpa; species Scrobipalpa atriplicella. Next base: position 24,185 of record JARACY010003667.1, on the reverse strand, counting down.
ATTTCTTCATTTTAATTTTTCACTTGATAAAAAAACATAGAATGTGCCAGCTGCATCTCCTCCCGGGCATGCTGTAAAAACCAGCTAAGGAATTCGAGAGTTATAGTGTATTGCAATTTAGGTGATGATGGGCTGACAGCCCGTCACTATAGCAACTAAATGGGGAGCCTCGCCACAAGTTTTAAGAACCACTGGCCTTGCACTTTGCTTTTCTGCCGGTGAATATGCCTGTCCGGTTTGGAATCGCTCTGCTCATACCAAACTAGTGGATACAGCTCTTAACGACACCTGTCGGACTATAACGGGCTGTCTAAAGCCGACTCCGATAAGTAAGCTGTATCCACTAGCAGGCATTGCACCCCCACACATCAGGAGAGATGTGGCGAGCTCCATTGAAAAGGCAAAGCAGGAGACCGATGCTAGACACCCCATGTTCAGCAATTATCCGGCTCCACAGAGACTGAAAAGTCGTAAAAGCTTTCTGTCTACTGTGGCACCTTTAATAGACGACCCAGTTAAGGCTAGATCATGCCTGTGGAAAGATGTTGCTCCGGCCGAGCCATACATACCAACACAAGAAACCCTCCCTTCCGGCAGCGACCTCCAGTGGTCGGTTTGGAAATCACTGAACCGACTTCGTACGCAGGTTGGTCGCAGCAAGGAAAATCTGTGTCGGTGGGGCTACAGTGACTCCGAACAGTGCCTTTGTGGTGCTGTCCCACAGAGCATGACTCACCTCCTGAATTGCCCTGCGTGCCCCGACACCTGCACGTTAGAAGATCTCTGGGCAGCCACTCCAAACGCAATCTGTGTGGCAACTTTTTGGGCTGAGAAAATTTGATTCGTCGCGACACGCAAAGAAGAAGAAGAAGAAGACTATAGCAATATACATAATCATCTGTAAAAACCCTCAAAACTTTTCACACGTGGCGGAACGACCTTTGATTAGGTCGCCTACCTCATTAGGGATAAAGGCGTGATTATATGTATGTATGTAATTTTTCACTTACTTCGTTTCTAAGCGCCTGCATCTGCGCCTCGTAGTACTGTCGGGTCATGTCCTTGGCCTCTTCTACAATCTCGAACATGGTCTTGGCTGTTTCAGCTTGTTTCTCTTCCATTGTAGCTAAGAGTTCCTTGTTGCGGTGCTGCGCTCTAGCGGATAACGACAGATATTTATGTAACAAGATGTTTTTTTGCGTTATACAAATTGGAATTCGTGACATAGCTTAAGGGGTGTTTCAGTAACGTAAAAGGAGCCCATAAAAAAAAAACCAAAACGAAAAATGAAAAAAAAAAACAATCGGTAGGTAAGATAAGATAAGATAAGATAAGTTTATTAACTGAAAGCCATTTTACATATTGGTTTTTAAATTTAAGTAGTTTTAAAATAATACTAGGCTAGGCTAATAAGGACATAAATACATTTTGCAGCTGATATCTAAAATAGGCATAATAGCCCGTACTATAGACATCAGCTTCCAATTAAATTGTTGCAGTACACAGCCATTTACAAGTACTTTCTTAAAATAATAGAAAACTATAAAGGTACATAATTCATAGATTAGGTAAAATGGAAAACAATGAGAAAACAAAATTAAAACAACAGTAAAGAAAAATGATACTTAAAAAATAAAAATAAAAATGTGTGTATGTGTGTGTGTGTGTTTGTGTGTGTGTGTGTGTGTGTGTGTGTGTGTGTGTGTGTGTGGTATTCATAATGATTGCTAGAGTTGCGGCTGGCCGTCCGGCTATAGTTAAAGTCGCTATCGACCAATGAGAGAGACTCGCGCGGGCTCTGTTATAGCCGGAGAGCTAGATGCAGCTTTGGAATCATATTAATACTGTTAACTTTTTTACATTTATAGAGTTGGATTTTTTAAATATTTTTCATGGGCTCCTTTTACGATACTGAAACATCCTTTAAGCTATGGCACGCAATTAAATGAACACCCTGTATAAACTTACTGGACCAATTCGAAGTGCAACCTCTCATTCTCAGCTCGTAGTCTCATCACGTCCGCGCCGCACGACACGGTGGTGGCTAAAGTAGAGTCCTGAGTGCTGCTCTCTAATGTAGACTCTTGGATTGTTTGGTTCACCTCTATAACAGATATTACGTATTGGAGAGACATGAAACAACTATACAGTGTGTAAGGGACAGCGTCCCGCAAACTTATAGGGGTTGCTCAGTCAACGAAACTGAACAACTACCATTAGGTTTTTTTTCAGGAAACCAAAAAAATATTTGTTTTTTCATACAAAATGACCAGCTCGATCGGACAATTTGTATGGAAAATCAAAATTTTTTTTTCGAGCTCAAATTTTTCTACTTTAGCAAAGTTGTTTGGTATCATCAGTAGAACACGTTGTTTAAAGGAACGCAGTATTTTTTTTACACCCTGTATAAATATATGGCATACTCACGTATATCCTTAGCGACGGCGGCGAGCTGCAGCACGTGTTTAGTCTCGTGCGCGTACTGCGGCGCGGGGTTGAGCGTCACCACCATACTGACGGCCTCACCCCGCGCACCAGACAGACCCGCGCCCAGCAGACGGGTCAGCTTCGACTCCCTGAAATTGATCAAATGTTTATTCACAAATTCTAGCATTATTTACATACATATATATGATCACGCCTTTATCCCAAATGGGGTAGGCAGAGCGTCAACGACCCGACCGTTCGTTCCGCCACGTCTGACAAGTTTTGAGGGTTATACGACCATGTATGTTGTTATAGTGACAGGTTGTCAGCTCATCGCTAAAATTGCAATACACTGAAACCCTTTAGCTGGTTTTTACAGCATGCCCGGGAGGAGATGCAGCTGGCACATTCTATGTTTTTCTATCACCCCAGTCCAGCATGGAAGTAGCATTATTTAATCTTAGATAAAAATGGGTTAACCTGTATGGTACGAGCGTGGCGTCGATTTTTTTCTGTTTGCGTCGCAACATGTGCAGGCAACGCTCCAACACGTGGAGGGAGGAGTTGATCGCGCGGGATTCCTGATCAAGAGAACTCACACTTTTATTTAGGCTCGTATTTATAAAGCGATCTCAAGATTGAGAGCAATATTAAGTATGGATTTGACATGTCGTTTTGTACTGAAATGACATTTCTGACACGAACTCAAACTCGCTGTCACTCTTGAGATCATTAAATAAAAATAAATACAGGGTGTAAAAAAAAGTATATGTTCTACTAATGATAGCAAACAACTTTCCCAAAGAAAAAAAAATTTATCTCAAAAACAAAATTCGCCTTCTTCATACAAAAATACTCGCCACATCTACAAGTTTGTATGGAAAAGGCATTTTTTTTTCGAGCTAAAGTTTTTCTGCTTTAGGAAAGTTGTTTGGTGTCATTAGTAGAACATGCGGTTTGAAGGAACGCAGTACTTTTTTTTACAATATTGTGCTAATGTAATATGAGCCTCCTCCAAATTGAGTGGTATTTTATATTAACTGCATCTGTCGTCTGAATTTTGACTCTCATCTTACTTCATACCTACAGATTGTGATGAAGGGAAATCTTTTAAAAACAAAATGAAAAGGCGATAAATATTGATTTTTTGTCTGACCTGCATCCTGGCGCCCGTGTTCTTGGTGTGTCGCTGTCGCTCGCAGCCCGCCAGGTCGCACAGCCGCACGCACGATGAACGCACACCCTCATCTATGTAATTTTTTTATATATCAATACAGGGTGTTAATTTAATTGTGTGCCATAGCTTAGGGGATGTTTCAGTAACGTGAAAAATGGTTTAATATCAGCTAACGCTAGTTAGTTACTAGAGAAAAACCAATGTGTTACCACTTACCAGTCTCAGTGAGCATGGTGATGGTGAAGATGCAGTGTGACCTGGAGGAGTTAGCATGTACTCCTGTAGCGGCCACCTGCAGGTTGTGTTTCCCCGCCACCATCACGTCGTAGGCCTCCTCGCCGGTGCGCACGAAGGCTTGCGTCGCGCCCTACGGATAACAACATTGCTGAAAATTCCCTACCACAAAAAGAACGTTTCTGGCATATACATATAGCTATAACAATAAATTATAATCTTTAAATCAAAATGAACTATTTCGGAAGTAAGTTTCAGGGCATACTTAACTAATTAAGGAAGTGTATTATTTCATAATAAATGAATACAGATATTTTGTTTATAGTAACTTGTAGAATCAGAATTTTAAAAAAAGGCGTATTAAACGACTTTATTTTCTATACTAGTATCGTAAAGAAGATACCATACCTTGACATAAACTTGTCCGTTAGAGTCCTCTCTGATACGCAGCTTGGACGTAGCCTTGCTGCGGTCGCAGTTCGACAACAGATCGTAGATCGACTCATTGTAGATCTCTACAAATGATACCTGTAAATAAAGTACATACATAAATTCATTTCGTCACAAAAAAAATGGGAGTTAATCGCGCGGTGTGAAAAGCCGTGGAAACAAATGCATAGATAGAAATGCCAATAAGAATGAATCGGCGCCTTAGAAAGCGAGAGGGTGACACTTGCACCGCCAGTTTATTTATCATACCCGTCATAACGCGACGCGTGATTACGATTCGGCAGATCAACTTTCAATATTTTGATAAATGGATGATCAGAACAGAGACTAAACTTTTCACCACAGGAGATCATGGTGCCTTTGAGAATTTGATCGCAATTATAACAAAAACTTCAAATAGCATGACAGTGCACTTACCCACACGAAATACCTGGTCCTGCTGGCGAGGTCGAAGGTGCTGGTGGTGAGGTCGCTGCGGAGATGCGCTGACATGCGCCGGTACTTGTCACGAAGCGGCGCCGATACTTGACGGAGCCTTCGCCCCACCTACAGAATATTCAGATACACAATATAAATTAAATTACCATTAGAAAAGAAAAACTGCAAGTTTCCATTGAATATGTTGAAAACAAGTAAGAAGATATAATGAGGAAAATGACTACTATACAAAGAACAAGACAGATATAAATATGGGTTGTTTGCTAAGCTGCCGTAATAACTTTTCATTGGCAGCTTTTTTGCCAAGACAAAGAAAACTAGAAGTCCAAATTATAGGTAGAAACAAGGTACAAATAGTCCTCTGAGTCCAATATCCTATGCATTTGGGTTCTACACTTGGGTAGCATTATTTTTTAATAGATTTCTGGGTTTTTAGTTTAATTAAATATGTCAGATTAGAAAACATTACATAAAACAAACCTGCATTTCCAAATCCTGTTCATAATAATCCAGCTTGACAGCGTCCCCATCTACCGGTTTATACAACGGTTGTTGTGCTGCATCAACCACTCTGAATACATACTCCAATGACCGTGGTACTAGGCCCGGCGATTGCACTGTTCCCATCAGAGTGTACGTTTTTCCAGAACCAGATGCTCCATATGTGAGGAGGGTGAAGTTGTGACCGTCCGGAAGCTTCTTGAGGTTGTCTTTGACGACTTGTTCGAAGATTTCCTGTAACATATGTTTTTATTAGATTTTTAGCCAATAAGAATTTGGTATGATAAGTAACTTAACATAAGTTTTTTGCATTTATCTTCTTTGTACAGATTTGACCCTTCTATGATTTTACTAAATTATGTTACTTAACTATTGGAAACTATTAATTTTGAGCTTTAACAGCAGGTAGTACACACCAAGACCTACAAGAATATTTAATTTATTTCAAAAATGAAAAGAGAAAGATATGAAAGTTTAAAGGTCACAAACTGACCTTTTGGTTGCATTCTGGTCCAAAGATGTGTGAGAATGTGTACATTTTCGAGACATGGTGTTGTGTGCGCCGGCCATGCCCCATAGGCGCAGTGTCCACAGAAGTTATCAGACATCGGTCCGACTTCACTTCGTACAGGTTACTCCTCACGTTGCAAGGCTTCAGCCTCAAGTACACCTGAACCAGCTCAGGTTCGTCACATTCTGAGTCCTCTTCAAACAACTCCAGAAGATTTGTACCCTTCTGAGGCTTAGGTCTCATGAAAGGATGCAAAATTAACGGCGGACGCGGCTCAATAAACGACGGAATGTCCCGCTTTGACTGATCACAATCAGAACTGCGTTGGTCACTCATTTTTATAGAACTAGCAACTAATTCACGACATGAATAGAAGAAAAATTAAAAATTCCGCAAGCAAAACAATCGGCAACGGACAATCATTTGAATTATTGCGCTCATGTTCAAGAGTTGGGACTCCAAAGACAAAAAGTGAACGTCGCAAAATGTCAAAACGCAGTTCACAAATCACAACCAACATTTCAAATCAAACCGTGTCACCAGGCCAGTGTAGCCAACATAAAGAACTCACGTAGTGCTGTACCTACGCGATGGCCTGCAATTTATCGATATCGGTAGCGTGGCTGCCAGTACAGCAGTTCAAAATTATATTTTCATACTTATTATGTTTCAGCGATTTAATTTAATATTATAAAAAAATAAATATTAACTTCACATTGCACTAAAAAAATAAATCAATTAAGAATAATCGCTGAAACATAATTTTTAAAATGTTTTTTGTTGGTAAAATCATCAAACAAAGGGATTCTTGTATTTTTTTAAATATATTTAATAAATTTAACATCTTCTTGGTGATAAAATATCATAATTAGGGTATTGCAAGTTAGTGACACATCTAAATTAGGTAACAGAAAATATTGTACCCAAAAATAAATTCATCTTCTTATTCCCATCACTTGCGCTTTCTTGTTATAATCGGCGCATGATTCTTCGTTTTCGCTAAAGGTTCTGTTAATTTTTTTGCAATCATTTCGGATCAATAGAACCGAAATCTGGACCAAAAGTTGGTCTATGATTTCGCTCCAATGTGTGGCACAAATCCATGATGGATCTATGGCTCGTAACATCAAGAGACGACAACTTTTGCCAATATCGGATTGGTGTAAAATAGGTCTAACTTCTTCTTCAAAGACTTTGACCATACTTTCAACCATTGAGCATAGTTGGACGGTAGGGTAGGTCAAACATTTTTTGCTATACCATTCATTCAAGGCTATATAGCGGTACATTTCTTCTTCGCCTGAAACAGTTAACATTTTATTAGATAATTATAAATTATATTACACTATATAGATATCTTATAAAATAATAAATACACTACAATGATAAATACATTCAATTTCCACATGAATTATCATCGTGATTTTAATTACATACTCATACGTATTGACTTTAATAGCAATTCTATAATAATAATAAAATAATAAAAATATTTATTTTTATGCTACTATCATCATCTATCATCTTACTACATACATACATACATAAAATCACGCCTTTATCCCTAATGGGGTAGGCAGAGCTAAAACGACCTAGACATAGGTCGCTCCGCCACGTCTGATAAGTTTTTGGAGTTAATACAGATGATGATTAAGTATACCTGCTATAGTGACGGGTTGTCAGCCCATCGCCTAAATTGCAATACACTGATTTCCTCGATTCCCTTAGCTGATTTTTACAGCATGCACGGGAGGAGATGCAGCTGGTACATTCTATGTTTTTCTATCACTCCCAGTCCAGCATGGAAGAAATCATCATCTATCATCTTACTATCTATATATATTAAGCTGCGACTTCGAAACTTTACCTGGTGAATTTGTTCTTAAAGAGTTTAAACACTCTGCGCAAGTCACGTGGATGCGCTTTATTACAGCCAACGCAATATAACCGCTGACATAAACCAGAGGCTGTTTTTCAAACTCTGCAAAATTGCGGGCGTCTAATATGGTATCTTGGTCTTCAGGAATATGAAGACTTACGGTATCGACAACTTCAGACTCTTCTTCGTTAAACATGGCAGCACTGTATTGGTGCTCGGTTTCTAATGAGTCTTCAGCCGGCGAATTTTGAAATACTACATCATGAAAATCTAGAATCAGCTCATTTTCATCTTTTTCGCAGTTCGAACCTCGAAGAGGTGTATTAAGGCGGGTCAAAATAGTTGATTTAAGTGCCGCTGTAAAGTGATGGCAGGTCGGATTTTGGTTAGTTGGACAGTGCTGACGAATGATGCCAAACAGATTTTCCAACGAGTCCTGATTTAGCTGTCGTAAGTTCAGATATTTAAAGCCCGCTTTACTTACTTCTTTCCAAATATCTTGCAGAGAGCACAGCGTGATGTAATATCCGTTTGTGCAACGAACATTGCTGAGTCGAATGCGACTGCCCGATGTTAAAAATTCAATGGATTTTATTTTTGTTTTATATTCCGACCATAATCTATGGTGGTTTGAGTTTTTATGCACATTTTCTCTGATTCCTTTCTTTATGTCGTCCTTTGAAGACGGTCCATTTGTGCAATCAAATAGTAAGTCCAACTCGTGCACAACATTTGCGGTGTTAAGAAAAGCCTCGCGTTTAAGTGTTCCATCGTGTTCTTTTTCCTCTTTATATTTATCTGCCCGTAATATTAAGATTGCCTTTACAGTATTGCTCAGTACCTGGGCAGCTAATTTAACCTTCATTTTTGATTTATAAGTCGGGGTAGCATGTAAGGGTGTTATTTTTTTGAAATGTAATGTCGTAGTATTCAGCTCACAAATCTCTTGTATATGCGACCACTTCGCCAGCTGTCCATTAAATTTTATGTGTCCCGCGTGCATGAAATTGTTTCTGATACTTTTAAATAGATGAGGAACGTCAAAAATTATGTTTATTTTTTGGCCATTTACCAAAAAGTAATTGTCATCAGGGGAGAGCATGGAGAATCTTTTTAGAAGACTCAGTGCACCAACATTTGTCGGTCCTTGATCGCAAACAGTTGCCAAGACCCGATATCCACATTCTGATACTTTTTTTATCGCCTCTTTGATGAAAACTGATAATTGTTGGCTGGATATTGTACCTTTTACAAAAAAATGCCCAAGGGGTTGTTTATTTTTTTTGAAAACGCCTTGCAGCATAAAAACTAGGACTTTGTCAGCCACGTCACTAGTTCTGCCGGCACTTCCAAGGTCTGCGTATCCTTCTATTTTGTCAGTGCGAGGATTATAAAAGACTCTTTTCTTTAAGGACATTTCGTCAAAGAGGATAACACAGTTTTTCTCTTTTTCAGATATTTTTTGACCATTTTTTTCCAGGTATTTGAATACCAGGTCATTCCAACCTGGTTCCATAGGCAATTTTTGAAGTATGGTCTGTAGTGTGCGTTCACTGGGCAATGGCATTAACTGTTTCAGATACCTATATACCTGTAATAGTAAAATTTTGCTTAATGCATCGTTTACTCAACAAGTAAAAAAAAAAAACAAAAACCCCAAATTCAAAATCCGTCCAGCAGTTAAGGCTTCAGTTTAGAGCTTCAGTTGCACGTAAGAGGAAATTTTCAATTTTTTAAATTACTTTTTTGTTCTTTTTTTTTAATTTGGTTTACGGATTTCTACTACTGTTGCTGATACTTTTCATATGATATCCATATTACAAGCAAAGAAAAATAAAAAAATAAAAATGTAAGAAAAACTTATAGTGAATACACACCCTAGGAGCCTTTTTATAAATTGCCAGGGCAAGTCCTTTCATACTGTTAGTCCAACGTCTTCCTTGAGGATTTCGTGCCTGGTTTTTAATTGACGACTGTAAAAAAGTTTTCAGGGCCGGAGATGTAATGCTTTCAAGTTCTTTGACTTTTTTTCGGTATTGTTTCATCATATGTTTATACATGTTAATTTTTTTTATTAGCTTTTTCTTCCTTGGAGTAACTTGGAGTGTGTCACCTTTTCTTAGTTTACAAGATTTTCTTGCATTTGAGCCTGCAAAGAGGGTAGAAGTTTTGAAATTCATTAAAATGTGGCTTAATTTAAAGTCATAGTGTAATTTTTTTTTTTAAAACGAAAACATGTTTTTTAATTAAATTACATTAAATTGTAACAACTGCATCGCAGCACTATTTTCACAATATCAAATTCATTACGCTAAGACCGATTTACACTCATGTTCGTGAAGTCACAGTCACGTTGACGGAACTGAATTTTCACTGCAGATAAGTGTGAAGTGAATCGACTTTGAAAATAAAGAACATTTTTTTTGTTCGTTTTGTAACACGTTGTATATAAAGTAAAACCTAAATGCATTAAAGATAATACATCAAAAATATAAGACATACCATGCAAATACTTACTTCTGGTTTTAATTTCAACTGTTGGAGTTTCTCCAGTTTCTTTGCTGCCCGGTCTATCGACACTTTCAACAACTAAAAATACAAAGATAATTATTTTTTACCCTATTAGGAGTATAAACAATCAATTTTTATTATGTAAATTAAATTTTGTAATGAAATGAGGAATATTCTTTTTTTGTTCATTTTGTAACACGTTGTATATAAAGTAAACCTAAACGCATTTAAAATAATACATCAAAAATATAAGACATACCATGCAAATACTTTCTTTTGGTTTTAATTTCAACTGTTGGAGTTTCTCTAGTTTCTTTGCTGCCCGGTCTGTCGACACTTGCAACAGCTAAAAATACAAAGATAATTAATTTTTTACCCTATTAGAACTATAAGCAGTCAAATTTTAATTATTGCAATATATATTAACATATTTTAATACGTTTTTTAAACATTAATAACAATCATTTCAGGCACCACAACTTTACTTACTTGAATCACATGACGTGTGGATTTCCAAAATATTGGCCACTGTTGGAATTTCTTCTTCTGAGTAAATTCTTTCAGTGCATGAGTCATCTGTAATTTTAAAATGGTCGGTGTAAATAAGGGTTTAATTTATGATTTATTACATAGAAAATAATTTAGTACACACATGTAGAATTGTGACACAACAGGTATAGTATACATTGTTCATCGAGGGGGGAACATGACCGATTCCTACGCAGCTGAGGGCCTCAATACACACGAGTTGGGAATCGCATTTTCTTCCGAGTGATACATAGTGCTTTATACTACACCTATGAGGAAAATATAATTAAAAATCCTTGTACTCGCACTTAAACCCGCACTCGTGCCAAATTCGCACTAAAACTTGCACTCGTGCCAAACTTGCATACGTGCCAAACTCGCACTAGTGCCAATCTCGCACTAAAACTCGCACTCATGCCAAACTCGCACTAGTGCCAATCTCGCACTAAAACTCGCACTCATGCCAAACTCGCACTGGAGATAAACTCGCACTAGTGCCAAACTCGCACTAAAACTCGCACTAGTGCTAAACTCGCACTAGTGCCATACTCGCACTAAAACTCGCACTCATGCCAAACTAGCACTAAAACTTGCACTAGTGCGAAACTCGCACTAAAACTCGCACTCATGCCAAACTCGCACTTGAGATGAACTCGCACTAGTGCCAAACTCGCACTAGTGCTAAACTCGCACTAGTGCCATACTCGCACTAAAACTCGCACTCATGCCAAACCAGCACTAGTGCCATACTCGCACTAAAACTCGCACTCATGCCAAACTAGCACTAAAACTTGCACTAGTGCCAAACTCGCACTAAAACTCGCACTAGTGCTAAACTCGCACTAGTGCCATACTCGCACTAAAACTCGCACTCGTGCCAAACTTACTAAAACTCACACTCGTGCCAAACTCGCACTAGTGCCAATCTCAAACTAAAACTCGCACTCGTGCTAAACTCGCACTCGCACTAAAACTCACCTGACCCCCACCTTGACCCCACCTTGCCACCCACCCGCCAAATCTTTTTTGGCATCCGCCTGATTCTAGTTTACAATTATGAATTTAAATAAAAAAGAGGAGGGGAGAAAATACTTTCTCCCCTAGGGGAGAAAGCAAATCCCATATATTTTTGCCACCCGCATATTCGTTCGCTTGGATTTACGTACTTTCTTCCCTTTTTTTTTAAGTAAGAACTAATATACTTTCAGAATCGGTGTAGTATAAAAGTATATTATTGTAAGTAGTATCTTCCAGCTTACCTACGAAAGTGCGACATAAAAACAAGGGTAAGTGTTAAAATAAAATAAAAGTAATATATGCCTGCACTAGTTGTCTTAGAAATTGTTGCAATAAGTTTATTTGTATTCATAAACTTATTGTAATTACATTTGAAACGAATAACTTTTTAATGAGATGTCATTGATTTAATAACCAGAGCAATTTTTGGATTTATACTTAACTTTCAAAGTCACCTAGGGAAGCATAGGGATTGTAAATTAAGAGTTAAGAAATCCTCTTGGTTTTATATTATAAGGATAAGGATATTCACCTTCTATTCCTGAATTGCGTACTTCATCAATAATTGAAGGAGTGCGATACACATGCAGAGGGAAATCACGTAAAATTTCGTCGGGCAGAGGTTGAGCTGTAAGTCGTACCGATGGAACAGCATATTTTTTCAACTGAGTTCTTTTCTTCTTGAAATCTCTGTCCGTGAAATGTTTGCCACATACAAATTTGTTATGATGCAATTTTTCGATCGGAATATATGCTAAGTCTTCCTTTCCGGTTGCTTTGACCCATATCCGACACCTATGAAAAAAAAGTATCGATATCGATAAAACATTATTGTTGGTTGCACTATTTAGGTACAAAGCAAAATAAAAATATTAACTCAAATTGATGTTTTTTATTATACCTACGATGTTTATGAGTCATATTACAATAATTATCATGATTTCTTACTAACCGTGCTTCATCCAGAGGAAACTGAGCCATGAAATATCGTTTCTGTCCATCTTTTCTTTCCGCTTTCAAACCACATATTTCGCACTTCCTGTATTTCATTATTACAAAGGGGCTTTTGCCCAAACCCTTTAACAATACTTTTGTCACTTATTTAACTTATTTAATTTAATTTAGTGAATAAACAATTTAGAAAATAAACAAAGAAACTTGAAACTTAAACTGTCACATACGTCAAATCAAAATCGTTCAGAAATGAGTGATGAGTGATAAGACGCCATGAAAGTTCTACTGCGTTTCATAGAACGTTTTTCATTTTCGTAGTTTCGATAGACTGCTCATGTTGGCAATATTGAGTGTCAAGACATAAAGCGGCCCATTCAAGGAACCATGGACAAACTTTCCAACTCGTTGTTTTTTTTTTATTAGTTGTTTTTTCCGGTTTTTCGGTAGTTGAACTAAAAAAGAACTTTCTTATTTATTTCCGCTCTTTCCATTCATTCAATCAATCAGAGGACTTGAATCCAAGCCATAAAATATTCAAATTTTTACAAATGTCGGATGTGTGTTGCATTTTGCGTTTCTATTGTTGTTTATTTTTATAATTACACGAAATAAAAACTGTGCCACGGGAAAATGTGCTGTATTTAGCGCCGCCGCTCATTAGCAATTGTATATGCTTTCGCTTAGTGGGTTTATTCAGACATGTCATTGATGAAACTTGAGAATTCGTGAAAATGTAATAATTATTGGTATTTGGCTTTGTGCCATAAGATTTATTGTAGTGTTCGTGTCAGAGGGGCAGGATGTGGTGGTCTGGGGTCATATTCATGCTAATTTTGGTGGCGGAGGGCAGTTTAGGGCTCTGCCCTTCGCTTTGTACGTGCAAGAGTAACAAGGCTGATCTATCGCCATCGGATCCTGTGTCTGGGGAGTTTTTGAAGCTAAAATGCGGCGGAAGTCCAGCTCAGATAACAGAACTCAAGGAGATAGACCTGAGCAACCAGCACCTTTGGACAGTTGTAGTCAGCTTGTAAGTTTAATACAAGTTTCTATGGTCTTGATGTATATCTTTAATTGATAAGCTTGGAATCATAATAAAACATCTTGATAACGCTGAAAACATTGAAAATTGATAACAGTTCTAATGGATTTTTCTTGTTTTATGATAAGTGTCCAAAACTTGTGTCCTAATTTTCAGTAGGTACTGCTTACAAACCAAACACAATAATTAATTAAATAATTTTTTTTTACAGGAATTTGTCAGGCAATGCGATTTCAACACTGTCCAGGGAACTGCATTTACCAATTTTGCAGAAATTGTAAGTTGAAAGTTGTACCTATTTATTAAATTTTATATTTTCTAATACGGCTTTTTATAAATTTTTCAAAATGTATACCTGTATTTATCTAATGATTATGTTTAAGATATTCAAAATATTCAAATTAAGTAAAAAGAAATAAGTTAAAATAGATTACAACCGATAGAAATAAACATAATTAATTACTCTACCTTACAAATTTTCAATATCCTTTTCAGGGACTTGAGCCACAACCAAATCTCCCTGATAGAATCAGATGCATTCTACAACATGACAGCCCTTCAGAGACTAGACTTGTCCTACAATCAGATCAGCAAGGTGTCCAAGGAGATATTCAAGGGCTTAGTCAATCTAGAAAGACTGAATCTAGCCCAAAATCACATATCTGAGTTGGCTGCTGGTACATTTGACTATCTTGTTGGACTTACACATTTGTGAGTATCATACATACAACACAATTGTATTTTTACAAGAAAAACCATTCTTTTGCATGACTAGATAAAAATAATATGTAGAACGACAACATAGACATAATGTAAATCATGTCTGATTATTTTTTTTTCTTCTTTTAGTTATTGCTAGTTAATACTTAAAGAATAAATAAAGTATTTTTGTGGTGAGAGGTTGATGTAGCATCTTAGATTGCAATACAATTAAATCTGTGGCTCCCTCTACTCTACAGGCTATTATTAGAATGCCCAAAAAGAGAAACAACTGGTAGATTCAAAGTTTTTTAATGCTTAACCACAGTAACATCATAAAATCATAGCATTGTAAGAACCATAATATCTTAAACATTCTTTTCTTTTGCAGGGACATTGTGGGCAACACTTTAATATGTGACTGCAATCTTCTATGGGTTAGAGACTGGGCCAGGAACACCAGTGTCAAAATAGGCAACGTAAAGTGTGCCATGCCAGAAAATATGATTGGAAAACCAATCCGAAAACTAAATCTATATCTTGACCTCTCTAAATGTGGCAGCGTATCATCTAACAGCTTAGTAGTGAAACCAGGTCAAGACCAAGTTGTTTTTGAAGGAGATACTTTATCCCTATCATGCAATGCACCATTTGCAACCGTTGCAGTAAATTATGAACTAAAATGGCTACATCCAATGTTAGAAATCTGCGACGTAAACATTACAAGTACAGATATGGCAGAAGAAGGGATAGCAGAGACTACATTATATTTCCCGAACATAACAAATCATCACATGGGAAACTGGACTTGTATGTATACGGACCAAAACCACATTGAAAAGAACCATACAGTTGAAGTTTTAGTCCTGTCAAATTCAACAGTATACTGTCCAGTGACGCATACAGAAAACAACAAAGGATTGTACTCCTGGCCACAACTTATTGGCAACCATACAGCGGTAGTGCCTTGCCGGAGCGGAGAAGGGATGGCCTATAGATACTGCCACGCAAATGCTACTAATGCAACCTGGGGTCCAGTCAATAGTACCGAATGTTCTTACATAAGCAATGTCACTAAACTCCTTCAACAATTTGCGTTACTGAATGTCAGTTTAGTACAATATTCAGCCACAAATGCTTCCGAAAGACTAGCAATATTGATACAAGAGAAAACTTATCCGATAGCAGAAATAAATGATCCGGATGATGTGATGTTCATAGCTCAAGCTATAAGGAACTACATGCAGTATATTGAAGAGGAAAGAGATCTAGGTAATGTATGAAGTTAATTTAGCTTTGCGAAATTATACTGATAAAATACCTAGTTAAATAGTGTTAACAATTTAAAAATGGTTGGTTGGTGGAGAATACCATTTATGATGGCAATGAATGTATTCTAGAGCAGAGCTCAGAGAGACAAAATAGCCAATAGTACAAGTTCAATAATCTGTTTAGTATTAATTTGAATGAGGCAGCTGTAAGGCTTGACCACAGAACACAAAGAAAATCAATTCAAGAGCATTTGCATACCACATTTTAGAACACATGGAAGACATTTTTTGATAACCGCGTCCTCTGCACACTGCGTTTGATACTAACTCAAATGACACTAATGAACCGTGTGCAAAGGTTACAATCTGCCAGAGGCTTTGCATTTGGTAACCGTGCAATTCGAATTGAACGCTGTTCTTCAGCGCATTCAAAAAACCTCGCGTGTTTCACCCTTGACGGATTTGCTGCAGCAAATTATCCCATGGATTCTAGAACTGTTTACATTGCGTATTATATTCCAGGCTCATCTCTGCTAGACGTGATCAACGCAGCCATGAACATTACTGTACCAGTGATGACGTCAGCGGAGACGGAACATGGTGCCTGCACGGATCTGCTGAGAGCTGCGGAGCAAATATCCAACTATACTGCTAATGTGCAAGGCCATAAGGTATAAGCAATCCATATCAGTTTGCGGGAAGCTGTCCCTTACACCCGGTATATTCATAACGCTATATTTTTCCAGGATAAGCTAGCAGTGGAGCGTTTCCCGGTCCGCTCCGGGTTCACGGGGGTGACGTGTGTGTGGTACAGCATCACGCGAGGGTCACCAGCTCGTCTCCACTGCACCACTACAAACAGAACCGTCACCCCCACTAGGACGGTCAGCGATGCGCTAGTTCACGCCAGTGTACAGGTAAATTCCAATCCCCTGAAAGCGGCGAAGCCTGAAACGCGGTATCGAAGTTTCACCGACCCGCCTGGATCTGGTCCCCGCGCACAACACCTCCCTCGGCGGGAAAAATGGCCTTTTCACATTATTTAACAGCAGAATATTAGGTACCTCAAGATGAAACATATTTTTATACTACACCTATTCGGAAAGTATATTAGTTCTTACTTGAAAAAAGGGAAGAAAGTACGTAAATCCAAGCGAACGAATATGCGGGCGGGAAAATTATATGGGATTTACTTTCTCCCCTAGGGGAGAAAGTATTTTCCCCCCTCCTTTGTTTTTTTTTAAATTCATAATTCAAAACAGGAAACAGGCGGATGCCAAAAACAAATCTGTTATTGTATCTCGAAGCCCACAAAATGATACTGGCCACTTACACTTTTTGGCAGTATGTGGTTTGCTTCATTTGCCTCTTTTATATTTTTAAGTAAAAAATATGACAAAATCAACATGTCCGCGCGAATTATTTTTCGTTCTTTGATTTATTTGACTTATCTAAACTTATAAATTTAATATAAATTAAGTGTTTAGTGTTTTCGATGTAATGTGTAACAGTGTGTAACTGTATTAATAATGTGTTTTGTTTGTTTGTGTTCTGTTCAAATGGATGATGACACTTCAAATGTTCTTAAGATATCTTCTCATGTAAGTGATATCATTCTTTATCTTACAAGGATTTTTAATTATATTTTCCTCATAGGTGTAGTATAAAGCACTATGTATAACTCGGAAGAAAATACGATACGGTCATGTTCTCACCTCGTTAAACAATGTACTATTTTTTTAGGTAAACCCCAAATACATAACGAGCAGTAAAACAAATCCTCCGTGTTCCAGATCCCCCAAACCCTGCTGTACGCGAGCACAGACGATGGGCAACTCCTCCAGGCCACACCTCAAGACATCGTGGTGTCAATGTTCGCCGACGCGTCCCTGTTCCCCCTGCTACCCGTGCGAGAGGATGATAACAACTACCCCACACACAGACCTAAGGATTACTACGGCAGGAGTACTAAGAGAGATGACATGAATATGGAGATCAGTTCGCCCGTTGTTGGCTTTCAGTTGAGTGAGTATGACAATTGAGTCTCTACATTCTGTGTCTCTCGTGACCTAGAGATGTCTCTACGTAATTTTAACAAGACTTACCTACATATTTTACTACATACTCATTTTCATGTACGTTCAATAGTTCAGGACCTAGTATGATACCTTGTGGGACGAAACAGATTTAAACCGGTTTTAAAATAAAACTTATTTCTAAGTTCGATTTAAATTCGATACATATTTTACGGTAATGTTAGTGTTGTTTCTGATTTGTAACCTGCGTTTAATTCCTAACTTAAAAGTGTAAAGAAACGATGCTTCACTTTATCAAAGGCCTATCAAAAAACCATGACACATATTCCTTGTAATTTCCAGCGAATGTGACAATTCGTGGCGAACTAATGGAGCCGATCATAGTGACAGTGCGGCGGAGCTCAGCCGGCGGACTGGACGAGCGGGTCGCTGTATGGGACCAGGGGACCAGCAGGTGGCAGGATAACATCACAGGTAACAACACGTTTAGGCTCTAAAGTTTAGGTTATGAACCTACCCATGCAACTAATCATAGGTCAAAAAATTAAAAAAAGGGGCCTCCCATGCAAAATTACTCCATTTTTAGAAGTTTAAGGCGATTTCAAAACATCAAATGTTCGACCTTAAATTAATTTCTTTAATTGGCTAGAAATTCGGTGGCAAAGGCTTAAAAAAACAGTTTCACGGATATTTTGTGAATGGTGTGTAACAGATCTTCACTGTTCTGATTCTGACTTTAAAAATCTGTTGTCCAGACGGTGGATGTCGCTTAACTACAGTGATGCACCCCGCGCATCCCGTCATCATCAGCTGCACCCGCCTCGCGTACGTGGCGCTGCTGCAGAATGTGGAGACCGGCATCTATGGCGCCAGGACCGACGGTGCCAGGTTCAAAGGTATTCATTACTATCATCATCACCATCATCAGCCACAACAGTCCACTGCTGGACATGGGCCTCCCCGGCATTGGAGGTATATGCCATACTCACCACGCTTGGCAGGCGGGTTGGTGAGCGCAGTACAAGTTTTCTATTCACAGGGAACGCTGCTGCCCATTCCCTAGATTTATCCCTTAGTCGCCTTTAACGACACCCGCAGGAAGTTATGGGGTGATGCTATTCTAACCCGGCACCACACGAGTGATTCATTTCATTACTATACAGGCTGTCAAAAAAAAATTTACCATATTTTAGGATAATATGATTCTGCCCCTGATAGTAATATAGACGAAATATGAAAAAAGAATTTGGCCCACCCATACAAAATAGACTCAAACCGCTTGTATGTTCCATATTTTTTTTCGTATTTCGACCTATGTTCATTGGGCAAAAGTTGTTTAGTGTCATAGGTAGAATCACACTCTAAAGGCTCCTACACACTATGCCGCCGGCAGAGCCGCGAGTGTGCGAGTGCCCTTAAAGACGGGCGCGTATACGTGATATGTATGTATGTCCTAAAACATGTTTTTTTTTCTTAGTGTCCCACCCGGCCATCTACGTGGGCAGCCTCATCCTCATCGGTTGTGTGAGTTGCGCAACATTTACATACATCATGTGCTACAGTAACATACAGATGGCAAAGAAAACCAAACATGCCTTAATAAACACCTGGATCGCCATAGGGTTGCTATGCTTCATGTACACTTTGGGTATCTATCAGACGGAAGACTTAAAACTATGTCAGATTTTAGGTCTGTTGATACATTATCTGTCTCTTTCGTGTTTGTTATGGATGTGTGTTTCGGCCAGTAATATGTACAAATGGGTGACTAAAACGCACAACCCAGTGAGGACACCGGAAGACGATATTCCGCCGGACGTTCCGGTTCAGAAACCTATCTTAGGTTTATACTTAGTCGGTTGGGGAATAGCTTTGATAGTCTGTGGTATTTCAGGAGCAGTGAATTTGAAAGACTACGCAGGATATTCCCAATGTTTTTTAAGTACGGCTCCTGCTTTAAGCGCTTTATTTGTACCTGGAGGGATTCTACTCATGTTTCTACTAGTGTTGTTCTTATTGATACGATGTACGATTCGGAATATGAACGTGCAGTTGTCCGAAGGTACTCAAGCGACTGAGAATGTTGATTTAGAAATGTGGGAGCCGAATCAAACGACAGAAAATCCTGAGAGACGGAGTATTAAAAGCGCTGTAGATTCAGAAATTGACGATATTGAACATACGCCTATAATACAACTAAGAGCGCAAGTTATAGTTCTGTGTTTGTATATGTCTGTATGGACTTGTGGGGCTATAGCTGTGTACCGCCCCCTCCCCGCCTACTTGCCGTATCAAGAAGACATTTGCAGTATTGTCTACGCAGTTTGTTCTACAATCTTAGGAACGTTCATTCTGTTCTTCTATGGTATTGCAAGAAGTGACGTTCGAGCTCAATGGTCGATGATGCATTGCGCTTTACAAAAGAGCAAGCAATGTTGTAGGAACAGAAGCGTTTTTGACTCAAACCAGCCTAATATACATCAACCAACACAGCAATCTACAGCGCCTTTATCACACCCGATACCTAACGATAATAGGTCTCGATCGGGCAGCAGAAGCTCTAATAGAACGAATACTAAAACCAACAACAGTGGTACTTTCAAAGGTGGTGCCGAACTGAACGGTCAAACCTTACAATCGAAGGATCGCCTCAAGAATACTAACGGAAAGACTCCTAACATCAACCTAGTAGTATTACATAGACAGCAGTATAGGTCTAATAACTCCATGATGACGTATCCTGATTCCGGCACGCTTGGCCCTGAAGTATTCTACAATCCCAATCAAATGAATGTCGCTAAGAAATTCTTTAAGAAACAGAGGCAACACATGAAGAGAAATTGCTTAGAATTACCAGTAAGGCGAGATTGCGATAACGATTCCCATATGTCCCTCCCGTTGCCTACTAGGGAGGCATATAACGGTGTTGCTAGCATCATAAATGCCGGAACAAAAGTGAACAATACAAATCTACACGTGGAAAGATCTAATAACGGTATGAAAGAAACTCGTCATGCTGGCAATCCTAATTTGCTCGAAGAAGACCCTAAGGACTATAAGAGTTATTCAATGGACAGAAAATCATGGAACAAAACTGACGATCCCAAGCCGAGAAGAGTTATGAACATTTACACGAATGTACCTGAAACACAAGTACCACAACATCAAGTGGTGAAAGCTGTCACTAAACCTTTTAACCCCCAAAGAACAAGCACTTCGGAAGAGTGTTTGCAAAGTCATGCAGAGCAACCAGAAATGAGAACTATATCCCAACAATGCAGTCTAGAATATTCCTCAGCTTCTGAAATTGCAATGCCTCATACATGCTCCGATCAAACTTTGAACACACATTCACATTCAGAAATGACGTCATTCCAAGAAAGTGCTCTTTGTTCGACAAATGAAATCGAAGATACAGAAAGCTTTGGCCAATATATTGATTACTTACAACCTAATAAAGAGAACAAAGAACCCGCAGGCGTTGACAAAAGTCTACAAGATATCTCTGAAGAATGCACTATGAACAGTGACGAAATAAACAGATCTAGTACTCCACAGAATCTAGAACAAGATCCAGGAGAATTGGACAACTTACTAGAGAATGCTGAAACAGAAGGTTCTAAAGAAAAAATTGACGCAGAGAAAGATACATTTTTCATGGCGAAAACAACGTATGACTTTGAAACATGCAGTACGAATGCTAGCGAAGCAGGATTTGAAAACGAAAGTGATATTTACTGCCCTAACTATCAAATGTCTGAAGTAAGCATACGAAGTCACGGTCTATACGCTCCTTCACCGTCTTCCGTTTGCGCAAACGAAATCAGTTTTAGCAACGAAGACGTCTCAAACCTCGAAAGTCAATACGTGAACTTCGATCCAAGTTGGAAGAAAACTATCAAAAGCAATCCCAAATTAGGCAAATATGTTCCTACTCCAGCCCTTAGCTGTCCAGAAGTGAACAGAGAAAGCCCAGTGTCGTTTAGCAGTGAACTTGATGAACTATATACTCAGATCACGAGTAGAGATAAGGAGAGAAGGCCTCAAAAAGAGGTTTTGGACGTGACAGTGAATAGTGATGTCACGCTCAAACCTACGGACAGTGACAGTTGTGTGAGCGAGGCGGTGTCTGACATCGAAATCAAAGGAGAGACGACTGTATGAGATACGGTACAAATTGTGTTCGCTTGATACAGAGCCTAATTATATTAATGGAATGGAGTTGCAATGAATAGTCCCCTGCGAAGCGTACATTCGTGTGCTTCATGAAGCTAGTGTGGAAGTAATCTTCAAGATTAATCTTTACGTTTGTAAATCTATTCAGCTGCTTCTTATCTGGTCCTCAAAGTAGGAAATGTTTCATTGATTTTAAAAGACTTTGAGACTGTTACATAGTAATTACAATTTTTAGAATCTCCTCATAAAGATCATAGATATGTGTAAAATTGAAGTCGCCAGAGAATTAATAGTACCTATCTATGCAATTTTTTTGAGAGTGCCACAATCGAAATTATGTTTCTTCAAGATCAATCTAAGAGATCGTGACTACTTCCACACTTGCTTCATAAAGGAGCAAACGGGAATCCCTTTTTGTTTCAAAAAGGGGACTAGTATAGAGGCCTGTTGAGCTTTGTGTGGTGATCGTAAGAAAGCTTTAGTGGGAGTGTACAGCTAGTTACAAATAGATGAGTATATATACAGCGATTATTGTTTAGGAAAAGAGTTTACGCTTAGCATTGACTGTATCCATTATTTTGTCGATTTGCACCAACTTGGTACTATTTTAATAACTTGAATAAAAAGATGCACTCACAATAATAATTATAAACACTGAAATGCAAGTAACATAACCATACTTAAAAAGTTTCATAATCTTTTAAATATATTTTCTTTTATATCCTAAAAAAAAGAGTAATGAATGATTTATAAAATTAGTGCTAAGAATGAACAAATCGACTATAACTTAGTGCCATTACTTAAGTTTTGTATAATTTTAGGTTAAGCTGTATTATACTTGTAAAGTTTATTTATTTTTAAGATTATTTGGGCCTGAGCAGCTTTTGTCTTCGTACTGGCCCTGTTAGCTTCCCATGATAATGGTGATGTGCCAAATTTTAAACTATACTCGAGTATAATAATGGATTGTTATGAACTGACACATTAACACTTGACTCTTCCATATAAACATAACGTCTTGGTGAAAATATAATATACAATTTAACATGATTTTAAGCATTTTGGTACTA
Organism: Scrobipalpa atriplicella; assembly: GCA_029255725.1. Taxonomy (NCBI): domain Eukaryota; kingdom Metazoa; phylum Arthropoda; class Insecta; order Lepidoptera; family Gelechiidae; genus Scrobipalpa; species Scrobipalpa atriplicella. Next base: position 1,267 of record JARACY010003667.1, on the reverse strand, counting down.
TAACAATCCCACCAACAATATACCTAATTATAATAATTGGGTTTCTTCCATTTATAACATGTATAATCAAAACACTGTCCTTAATATTTTACTTTCCATTAATACTTAGTATCAAAGTTATATTAGTATTTGAAAGCTACTTAATTAACAAGTAAAACCACCTTAACAACTTTGTAGTAGTACGTAATTTCGTAGAAAAACTACTTTTTATAACAATCGACTGAATTCATAACATAACTCCATACCCGTCTTTTTTCTAGTCCGAATCATCTCATTGCATCATTTTTGTAAGAATTTTCTAGAAAACTGAGATAGTTATTTAACAGTGTGCCTAACAATGTTGTAATGTAATAAATATAAATAATAGGTAAATCAGTTTGCCTAATATGAAGTCATATTCTGATAGTGTATTTATATTTTACTTTTTTATTCGCCTAAATTTTGTCTTCATTATAAATGATTTGACTTTTTGTTACGATACAAAAGTGGTGTATGATGTGGATGTGATGTTGTACAGTTAACTATTAAAAATTAAGTACACTATCTAAACTAAATTAGACCCTGTATTTTGTATTTTAAGGCCTAAATGAAAAGTATTGCAGACGAGAGGATTTGGTCTCAAACGCGATTATATTATTTCTGATTATGCATGTAGCAAATTGTACAACAAGTGTAAATCCTCCAAATTCTACAATAAAAAAAATACCATTTAACAAGTGAAATAAAAATGCAGAATTTGAACGCGGTTTGGCAAACTAATCTACATAACATTTTGATTTGAAAATATTTTAATTAAATTAAATAATGATTTATCAAATTGATAAGACAATGCTTTTACAAAAAAAGTATGAGATCTCATCCACAACAATTAAATTGATTACATGCAAGTATGTATGTATATTTAATCTCTCAAATCTGGGGAATGATTTCAAAAACGACATTATGTATTTTGATTTTTAAGTGCACGATCTTCCTATAAATTATATATCGTTATAGAATTATAATTATAACAATCTTTTGTAGAAGTATTAAATATTATAATAGGCGTTTTTCAAAGGAACTGTTCCCCTAGACTCCGTGGCTATTGGACAAAGTTGTTAAGGTGGTTTTACTTGTTAATTAAGTAGCTTTCAAATACTAATATAACTTTGATACTAAGTATTAATGGAAAGTAAAATATTAAGGACAGTGTTTTGATTATACATGTTATAAATGGAAGAAACCCAATTATTATAATTAGGTATATTGTTGGTGGGATTGTTATAGT
>JARACY010003666.1:0-31609 GCA_029255725.1 Scrobipalpa atriplicella | reverse complement strand
ATGAAGAGTCTAGTACTAATGTGTGAAGGCGTGAGGTTCATATCGCGAGCCATCGTCGCTTCGTGGAGGGTCGGCGGCGAGGTGACTAAAGAGGCAAGAGCTTCCTGCCGCCGTCGATAGAGCGCGCCACATCACACACCAACAGAGAAAACATACGCTTAATCAAACGTTACCTATTCACCGTTTTACGAGTATGCACGCGGGCTTATTTCATTTAAATTTTCTTAGCAGTTTCATTATAGGTAGAAGGTAACAGAGCATAGGTGCGCCCTCACTACTCACTAGTAATAAATTAATGGTGTCTCAATACAAAACATTTTCATGAATATCTTACGTTTTGCGATAATTGCAAGTTATTCTACATTTTATAACCCATAGTATCATAATAAGTATCTAAGCTTTGTATTACAATGTGCTTAAAGTGGCCACTTTTAGTACAAAGTGGCCACTTAATACGAAGCTTATTATGGTTAGTGTGAATTATGATACTATAGGTTATAGAAGAAGATTCTACTATGGGTTATAATTGTTATAAACCACAAAACTTGAAATATTAATGAAAATTTTTGTATTATTATTGAAAATTTTTGTCTACCTTCTTCGTTGTACCTATATCAGATTAAATTATTTTAAAACCTGATGGCGCATAGCGCTACCGACGCGCCACTGTGCGCCCCTTAAAATAAAAGAACCCAAGAAATTCGCGTAAGTATTTTGCTTTGCTTCAAGAAGCCGCCGACTGTTATTCAGTGAAGTAGTTGTAAATGGGCCGAAACCTAAGGTTACGTATGACGTATGTCAATTTGATCAATGCTAGTGATGTGTTTACTCTACACATATTCTATACTTGTATCGCTGTGACTATTTGTTAGTAAGTACGTTATGAAATAAAATACTTTTTGTTTTAATAATACGCCGTGCCAAGGTTATGGAGACCTGTTGTTTAGCTGTCATAATAACCTTAGGATTTGGCCTTATTAGTATATCGTAGAACGGAGTGCCCGAGCACCGATCCTACATTTGAGTTGAGAGCGACTTCACGTTAAAACCATAACATAAATACCACTATAGGTAGTTACGGAAAGTTCTCAAAGTACTTACTTCCTCAGACTTGGCAAGGTTTTGCGAGTTTATATATTTGAAATTGTAAAGCTTAAAACTTACGGTGACAGCAGTATACACAGAAGGATATAAAACTATATATGAGGATAATTTTGGGTAGCCACTCTAAGGTAGCCACAATGACATCGGTGGAAGTCCGTCGCAGTCTGGGGTTGCTCAAAGCGTCTTGAGGATGTCCTTGACAAAATCAGAGATAATCCGGTTTCGAGGCAGGCAATTCCGTCGACTACAAGATGATTATTAACAGCTCTTATAAAACTGGACTGATATTAGAAATTTCTTCACCATTAGAAAGCTACGTTTACCTTCAGCTACCTTCTAACATATGCTACTTTTAACTGCTGGAAAATATCTGATTCGCACGGGATAACTCACTAAGCCTGAGCTGTTAGCAATCATTATTATAGGGGACGACGGGGTATTAATGGTAGGGTACTGTTTGGTGACTGACCTTTCCCGTGCAGATGCTGCCTGTTCTCGGAGCCACGCAGACTCTCCGCCGTCAGCAGCAGCTCGTCCAGCTGCGGCTTCTTTTGCTCCAGCTCTCGCAGCACGCCCTGGACAAAAAAACACTACGATTTAGCCAGATGACTAGCTCAGTTAGCCATTTAGTTAACGGGTATGTTAACTAAATTCCGTCATAATGTACCAAATTACTTTTGGCTTTTTGATTGAATGGCTGAATGTGATACAGGCCGCTAGGTGAAGAGCGTCTCATATGATTAGCCCAGTTAGCCATTCAGATCTCCAGCCGTTTCACTAAATGCCGTACCAAGTACCCAATCATTTTCAGCGTTTTGATGGAATGGCCGGATGTTATACAGACCGATAGGTGAAGATTTAGGTTTAGTAAAACGGCTAAGCTCCTAACTACATTAGTTATACATGGTTGATTAAGTCATTTTATATGAGAAAAATATTAGATGACCAGACTTTAGGGTATGAATGAACCAACCATGAAACTGTTAGGCCCCGCCGGTGACCTTACAATAAAATCTGGAGGCACAGATCTGGAGGCACGGAGTGCCTCCGCCAAGTCGAGCTAGCGGGCACGGCCGTACCATCCTTGTCTCGAACCACTTCAGAGAACTTTAGACCTGATATTTCAGAACTCATAAAACGGAGAAGGCTCAAATTTATAACATGTAGCCAGCTCGTGAATGCTAACGAATCTTCAAAATTTCAAGTATGTATGTCTTAGTATAGTTCAAAAGTTATAATCCCACAAAGATTCCCGATTTCGTACCTCACGGAGGTAGGTAGGTAATCAAAATGTTCTGGCATTTCCAACTGTTCTAGTGTCTTGAAATTCATAACATCGCTAGAAACAAGTACACATACACAGGAAAAATTACAAAAAATTAAAAATCGCGTTTAGATTTTATTTCATTAGAAAAAAACTAAAAACAAGATTTATTTGCGGTTCTAAAACAAGAATTTGTATGGAAGTACCATATAAAATTTATTTTCCGAACACTAAATGTAAGTTTGTAAATGGTTAAAAGTAAATCCATGAGCAGTGTTGAAATAATAAAATAGAAGAACACACACAAGACAAGAAGAAGTAGGTTTATCAAGTACCTACTAGCGGACCCGGCAGACTTCGTCCAGCCCAGAAAAACAACTTTTCCCGTGGGAATGACATACTTTCCCGTGGTAAAAGTCAGTTAAAAACCTTCCTCATGAATCACTCTATTTATTAAAAAAAACCGCATCAAAATCCGTAGCCTAGTTTTAAAGATCGAAGTAAAGTAAGTAATCATCAGAAATATCATGAAAAATTGGCGTCTCAATGCCGAATTTCAACAACTGTGACATTTCTATGAGCTTGGAAACAGCAAATGATATGTCGAATTCACCGTATAATTATGAAGAACATCATAATCAACTCTGTTTTTCAATACTTTTTGTGTACATTGAGATATATGCAAAAATATACGAAATCGGCTTGAAACAGCCCCATGCTAGAAAAGGACAGAGCGCGCATTCTGTTATTGGTTTGAAAGGGACAGTTGCCGCGAGCACATAGACCCTTAAGCACACATTCTACTCTTATTACGAATTTATAACATGCAATTTTGACAAAACATTGAACTTATTTAATTTATTGTTATTTTGTATAATAACATTTGTTATTGACATTATTATTGTATTCTATTATTTTTTATTTACTCTACTTGACGTGTAATAATAATTATGAATAAATGAATATGAATATGAACTACACCCTCGTAGGAATCGGTCATGTTCTCCCCTCGATAAACAATGTACTATTCTTATTTCGCGTTGTGTCATGGGTATATTCTTACCCTAAAACATGGTGAGCACCATTTTTACAAATTCTATGTTCCCCCACACGCTGTGTGTATGTGCAAATAAAATACTGTTAAACACAACTTAAATCCTAGCACGCCTTATAACCTTCGTAGTTCTAATCAGATCAGGGCCGAACACAAACGGCGCGAAAAGCAGATACTGTTGCGTCAGCTGAGCACGGCGGCGGGCGTCGGCGTTGCCTAGCAACGATCACGCCACCGCCGAAACCGCCCCCCCCCCCCCCCATCCCCCCCTCCGCCCGCACCCTGCCCTCGCCGCGCCACCCCGCGCTGCGCCTATGAAAACATTTTTACTTATGAATTTTGATAAATTCTACGCGAACTACGAAAAATTGAAAATATCAGTATTTGTATTTACTGGCTTAAAAATGAAGCTGAATTTGTTTTATTTCAGCTTGAATTCAATGAAATAAATACATATTTGTAGAACGTAGAACGCACAGCTAACACTCTGAAATCGGGCGTAATTTACAAGCAAGGGTGACATTTTAGTGGCATAACTTTTAATTCCTAATTTACTTTAGCATAATGATTTTCGCATAACTTTAGTGGCATAATGAAACTTTTACATAATTATGTTTTGGCATACCTACAGTATTTTACTTCCATGCTTCCATGCTGGACTGGGAGAGATAGAAAAACATAGAATGTGCCAGCTGCATCTCCTCCCGGGCATGCTGTAAAAATCAGCTAAGGGATCCGAGGGTTTCAGTAGGTATTGTAATTTAGGCGATGGGCTGACAGCCTGTCACTATTAGCAATATAATCTATCTGGAATAACCCTCAAAACTTGTCAGACGTGGCGGAACGACCTTTGTTTAGGTCGTTTACGCTCTGCCTACCCCATTAGGGATAAAGGCGTGATTATTATGTATGTATGTATTTTAAGCATAACCCTTTCGCGCCTGAATGATACGATCGTGAGTTTGTACTCCGAAAAATTCTAGCACCGCGCGAAATCTGTTTTTGCGGCCCAAACCGAGCTGACACGATAGTGCGTTCGTTAAAATTACAAATGAAAACTCATGGTTGTGGTATTGTTGCCAGCGCACCGGCAAAATGGCTGCGTCCCTTGGTCGTCTGAAAACACTACGGCGCGCGTGTCATATCATATGGTATATTTTTTATATTTTTGTGATATCTACGTATTTTTTTGTTCAATTACAATATTAAGGGTCCTTTGTGTCTGGAAAACTGTAATTTATGTATTTATATAATTAAGAGTATTTATATGACAAAGTTGTGACAGCACGTACGTGAGTTCTGGGTTGCAAATTGTACCAAAGCACGATCGTACATTTCTTTGTTTTTATATTATTTTTTAAAATTTTATTTTATATCATGATTGCAACTAGTTTTGGACATATTTCAGGACAAAATTGCGCAGATTCGGATAAAAATGAGATAGGAACTACAAATAAAGATGTCAAAATCAGGTCACGAACCCTTCTAACTCCAAATATTTAAGAAATTATATATTTATTTAATTTAAACCATTAACGCATACGAGTCCAAATATGACCACCCATTTTTGATAATTTATATTTGTTTGGTTACCTTTACTGAGTGAAAATAACTGATAAAAAATTTGTGGTCATATTTGGACTCGTATGCTGTAAAGGGTTAAGTTCAAATAAATTTGAATAACCAGAAGATGAAAATTATGTAAATATAAATATTATGATGATACTCTTTTGACTATCCTGATCATTGATACTCTTTTGACTATCCTGATCATTGATACTCTTTTGACTATCCTGATCATAGATATACAAATTGTAAATCTGTGATCCTGATCATCCATAGCCTAGTGAATGACCCCCTATTGTAAATTATACTATTTAGCCAAATATATTCTAAAAAATGGATATTAAGTATTGAAAGAATTGATTCCTTTGATGCCTTAAATATTTTTATTAACATACAAAAACTATGAACTCACGATCGCGCGTTAGGTAGAAATATGGTAGAAGTAAGCCCTGGAACTTACTATCGTGCTATTAAGTTTCCAAACATGTGGTTTATCATGGATTTATTTTACCATTTTTTTTTTTCATTTTTTTAAAACGGCCAAAAATGATCACGTAATTGTTGAACGATCCCTTTCCGAATAGGTGTAGTATAAAGGGTATATGCATCGAGAAATGTGTGAATCTACCCATAAAACTGAACAACTTTCCCTAAGGAAATACGAAAAAAATTGACTTCCCATCAGCTGATGCATTTTGTATGAAAGGTCACAATTTTTTTTTCGTTTTTCGACCTATATTCTTTAAAGAAAGTTGTTCAGTTTCATGGGTAGATTTAGATTCACACATTTCTCGATGCATATACCCTTTCTGTTACATAAGTGTTTTGTGTGTGTTCTGTTCGGATGGACGATGATAAAATGTTCTTAAGATGATTATCTTCCCATGTAAATTATATTATTCTTTGTCTTACAAGGATTTTGAATTATATTTTCCTCATAGGTGTAGTATAAAGCACTATGTATCACACGGAAGAAAGTGCGATTCCCAAATCGTGTGTAATTAAACTACACCCTCGTCGGGAATGAGTCACGTTATCCCCTTGATAAACAATGTACTATTATCGAGTGCAGCGCGGCGCGGCGCGGGCGTGCTGGCGGCGGCGTGCTAAGGGCGTGCTCGATGCGTGCTAGCGGCGGCGGCGGGCGCGCTGAGGTGTCTGCACAGCACATTCGAGGCTTGTTTCTAATTCGGCAGCGATTAGAGCCCCCCTCCCCGCCCTCGAACCGCGCCGGTCCGTCCCGCCCCCGTGCCCCGCGCCTCGCCGCCCCGCTGCGGCACGAGCGCGACCCCCACAGGGGTATCGTTTTGTATAACTCTATATATAATCGCCTAATCATATGAAACAGCCGGACAAGAAATATTTCCATTGCTTGCAAGAATATCTGATGTATCGACAAAGGAAAATTTATGGTTTTTAATTAAGTCTGGCTGGTAAATACTAATCATTCGTAGGCTAAAACACTAAGAACGGAAGAATAAAAAAACGAAAAAGAAAAACTATTCGTTTATTTTCTTGCCGTAATTTCATCTTGTAAAATCATATAAAAGGGAAAGGAGACGTATTGAGCGTTCACTTTAGAGCAATGAGTTTTTGCAGCGGAAGGCGGAAGTCCTCAGCTAAAATTGTTTTAATTAAGATTCTGTGCACGGTACGGACCTTTGGCACGGACGACGGGGGAACTTCTCTTGGGCAGACTCGGGGCCCATCCTTTAATCATAGCCTTTATTTAATATCTCCGTTCGGGGAATAGGGAATAGACTGCGCGGGCCGACTCCGCCGCCAATCGAGCCAAACAATATACGTATGCATGATATTATCGAATGCGGCTAAATATTCAAACACCCGGTGGCTCCCGACTTTGTAGTAGGCTTTACTCGCTGTACGTACTCAGACGGCTACAAGCACTACCGCGTAGCTCGCGTAGCGCAATAGCTACGAATATGCTACGAGGCTACGAGGCTTGTATAACGTTTTTAAACGTTTCATTCGCGTTATTTCGGATCGAATAGCCCATAATCGACCCGAGTCCGTCCATTTAACCATGTCTGTCCGTTCGTATGACCATCCGTTCCTTTGCAACTTTTGTTGTCTACGCTTTCGTCCATCCGTCTGACAGAAAAGAAGATAAAAACTAGTGTTTATTATTATTACCTACATTTTCTTCATTCTACAGAATATTCAGTCTTGCCTTCATGAAAATTAATATTATTACTAGCCAATTTGATCCCACTGCTGGGCAAAGGCATCCCCCCGCGGTCTTCCATTGTTCACGGTCAAGTGCCACTGTAGTCCACTCCTTTAAATAGGTCAAAATGTGAACATGCGTGACTGAAAAAGTAACAACGTTATTTTAGGACGTTTTTACTCTCGAAAAAGTAACAGTAACTGTCTTAAGTGGTAAAAACGGAGATTTTTAGGGTTCCGTACCTCAGTAGGGGAAAAAGGTACCCTTATAGGATCACTCGGTTGTTCGTCTGTCTGTCTGTCTGTCACCACCCTTTTTCACAGGAACGCGTAAAGGTATCAGGTTGAAAATAACAAATATTCGTGTCTACGGTCCCTTGAAGAATCATACTTGTGAGTCTTCGCAATTAAAAGATATAAACGTTTGTTTGATATATTTGTTTGATTTGCAAGGGAACTGAAAACTAAAAGTATACTTTTTTTGGCATGTAACAAAAAAATATAGTTTTTGGATTTTTTTTCTTTAATTGTGCTAAGAGACACTGCTCCTTGCCAAATTTCAAGATCCTAGATCACCGGGAAGTACACTATAGATTTTGCCCTTCTCAAGATTCAAAAACCTATAGGGTAATTCCCATTGACCTACAATCATGAAATTTAGAAAGAAGCAGTGTCTAATAGCATAATCAAAGGAAAAAATCCGAAATCCGTAAATTTGTTCATACATCACGAAAAAAAAGGTTTTTGCCATTACAAACTTATTTACGTACTCCTCTCCCTATATCTAGTATGGGAACAACAGCAAAGTTAAGTTTGTCCTTTAGTCCAGTTCATATTTTGTGTGAAAAATGTCTCGATGTTCGAGGGAGGCTTCTATATTCGCTTTAAATACCCCCAAGTTGGTACGGAAGCCTCGGTGAGCGAGTCCGACTCGCACTTGACCAGATTTTTTTTTCCACTGTGACATTATTTATCGCTAGATGCTCAGTCTACGATTCCCGTTGCAGCATCTAGCATCACTCTTCTGGGTTCTTCGTGTAGTAGAGTAGGCAATCAACAACCACATAAGACATGGACGAGACGCTCACCTTCTGTTTGTCGAGCTGGTGCAGGATGGCGTCCACGTCGCCCACCGCCACCGCCACCGCGCGCAGCATCTCCTCCTCCGCCGCCACCCAGTCACGGATCTGTGACACATGGTTGTCAGAGACGCTCACCTTCTGTTTGTCGAGCTGGTGCAGGATGGCGTCCACGTCGCCCACCGCCACCGCCACCGCGCGCAGCATCTCCTCCTCCGCCGCCACCCAGTCACGGATCTGTGACACATGGTTGTCAGAGACGCTCACCTTCTGTTTGTCGAGCTGGTGCAGGATGGCGTCCACGTCGCCCACCGCCACCGCCACCGCGCGCAGCATCTCCTCCTCCGCCGCCACCCAGTCACGGATCTGTGACACATGGTTGTCAGAGACGCTCACCTTCTGTTTGTCGAGCTGGTGCAGGATGGCGTCCACGTCGCCCACCGCCACCGCCACCGCGCGCAGCATCTCCTCCTCCGCCGCCACCCAGTCACGGATCTGTGACACATGGTTGTCAGAGACGCTCACCTTCTGTTTGTCGAGCTGGTGCAGGATGGCGTCCACGTCGCCCACCGCCACCGCCACCGCGCGCAGCATCTCCTCCTCCGCCGCCACCCAGTCACGGATCTGCGCACACGCACCACATGTTACAATAAACATACATACACGAAAAAAACATCTTTAATAAGATTCAAGCTGAATTTAAAATTCGACTCGGGCCACGAACCTCGGGCAGGATTCGAACCTGCGCCTCTGGATTGCCGGTCCATTGCACTACCAACTAGGTTCGTGGCCCGAGTCGAATTTATTATTTTCTTTCTTTCATATTTTACTATATTTTTTCATTTTTACAATCAAGTCATTCACGATGTTAGTCAGACAGACGAAACATAATTGACATTCTTCTTCTTATCGTATCGCGACGAATCTAATTTTATGAGCCTTAACCTTTTCACCGCCAAGCAATGTAAACAAAAAATTGCATCCAGCGCCACTCCAATTTCCAGGTAAAGAAATCCTCAATAAAATAGAGATGTCCAACGGTTCATATCGACAGTAAATCTTGACTTTTTAAACAGAGTTTTATTTCATCAAAAACCATTATTTCGCTCCCTAAACTTCAGTTCTGATTTCATATAAATCAAAACAATAATAAATCGTAGTGGTAGTAGTAATGGTATAGTATACAACACGAGGAATATTCCATAGGTTTATCTTTAGTTCCGTTTTCGAATTCGGACTGGCGCATCTCTATTACGCGTCTCTCTACATCGCGTTGTCGGCTATAGACGACTGTGGCGTCGGTGGCATTTCTACTTTCTCAAACCCTTTGGACAAATAAGGATGGATATAGAATGTCGATAAAAAATATGAAGATGAAATTTTTCAACTTTCGGGTTTTCTGGTACCGCTATTTTGATATTTCATTGTCATTAATATTTTTTTTCACTTTTCATGCACATAAAAGTACTACCTTGTGCAGGATGTAGGCTGTACAAGTGTATGCACAAGGGCAAAGAACTAGCTTTTTAAATGTGACAGAGATAATGAAGCCATACAGCCAAACATAATTAAATGTTCATGCATAAAACTTGTAAATTTATAATATTTCCTTAAATTTATTTGCATCCCGTATTCTTTAAAAATCAAATAACAATAGAAATAGAAAAACATTGTTTAAAAATGAATTTAAGAATAGGCTGTATAGGTTCCGAGCTTAAAAGCTAATTTCAAGGGGATTTTAAAAAAAAAAATAGTGACAGGCATATACATGACGCCTTCTAAAATCTGAAGTAGTTCCTCTGTACTTAATTCATCGGCACTCATTTTCACATCACTATTTAAATATCACAAGCGCAATGACGTCAGAGCTCGTCGTCTATAACCGACTGGGGCGTACAGTGCACTAACAATAGTCGAGCAATTTACGCTGTGCACGAGTCGGCGAAACTGGTTTGTCGATACACAAACTAAGAAAAAAATTCTAATACTTCTCATATTTCTGCAAATCGATGTCGGAAATATTTTTAATACACTTTAAAATAATTAGAAAACATTATTGTTATGCCAGACTTGACAAATATCGAGGTATAGTTTAATCTGTATGGAATTATTTACGTATCGACTTTTCACATCTGAACTAGCAAGTAACAACACTTCAAGTCGAGTGGGGCCGACTGTGGCGTGTACGAATGGTACTTCTGACAGCTTCAAAACGTAATCAGATTTTTCTTATTTTATATTACAAATCGAATACATATCTAAGAGCAAAAGATTAAAAATCAAATTAGAGGGTACAAAAAATAAAATATGCGAAATAAATACACGATACAGTTTTAAAATTGTCAGTTTATTAACATCAATTTGTTAACTACTTTGTGTCGGCTATAGCCGTCCATGGCGCTGGGGGCAAGTCACGAGTTGTCGTCTATTGCCGTCTGTGGCGGTGAAAAGGTTAAAGATGCCACACAATTAGCGTTTGGAGTGGCTTGGATTTTTGTATGTATGTTTGTAACGAATAGACTCAAAAACTACTGGACCAATATCAAAAATTCTTACACCATTAGAAAGCTACTTTCATCCTGACTCTGAGTAACATAGCCTACTTTTTACAAATAACTAACTTAAAATAGATAACTTTTTGAACATAATATGCTAGGCATTATAGTACAGCGGATAAGGATCAAAATCAGGACAAAGTATTAATATTCTCGCACCAGAGCTGATCAAAGTTCCCCATACAAAAACCGTTGTATTTAAAGAAACTTTAATCGATTCTGGCGCGTAAACAGTTCCTCGTAGGGGGGGAGAGGACCACAGAAACAATAATACAAAACATTCAAATACAGAATAGTACTATTCACTCCCACTACGAGCAACTGTTTCCACGCCAGACCTGATCAAAGTTCTTCATACAAAATACCCTTGTATGGCAGCCATCTTGAAAAACGGTGGATTTGAAATACGAGCTATAAATATCGAATAAGTACTTCAATCACCTCTCACCAGCCAAATTGCAGCATGATCGGAGCATTGTATTTTATCAGGCGCCATTTTGGATCCGCCATCTTGGATTTTCGTGATTACCGGAAGTTACCCGCTATATCATTCCCTATAACATTTATTCGAGCACTCTCCATCTATCTCTCACCGTTTAGGAGATATTCGCCTTTTTATTTTGTATGGCGGCCATCTTGTTTTACCCCAATTTAGTTTTTATTCACCGCGATGTGAATTTGACCAGGGTGTGCTCTAAACTTGGTTCGAGCACTGCCTGCAGACCCATAGAGTGTACCCACCACTCCCACCAGGGCAACATATCTCAAAAGTTACCTTAGGGTGTGTACAACCAGTTTGAGACCCATTCATCCCATCACGCCAGTTTGCAAGCTTTTCCGGCTAACCGCCGTACTATTAGGCATACTTTTTGAAAATATCCAATTCCAAAGTGGACAAATTGCGGCTGGCGCAAACTGCTAGTAATTACTAAATCAGTTCAATGTGGTAAAATAATCTGTTTATTACGGAATTTTCCTTTCCTTCTCGATGCAAATGCGTAGAATAAAACCCATGTTTCGAGCAAGTGTATTGAAGTGTGTAATGGACCACAATAGGAATTCCTTTGTATTCACACACACAAGTAGAACGAGACCACGCAACACGGTGAGTCGGCCGCAGGAACAGGCACGTAATATTTTTGGATGCACAGAGGTTCTAAGCATAAGTTAAATTTTAAAAATCTACCTGAAGACTAGGCTGCATGAGCTCAAGCTCTTTGTCTTCCCTTATAATGTGGGAGAACCTTTTAAAAAAAAAACCGGTCAAGTGCGAGTCGGACTCGGTCACCGAGGCTTCCGTACCAACTTGGGGGTATTCAAAGCGAATATAAAACCCTCCCTTGAGCACCGAGACTATTTTCACACAAAAATATGAACTGGACTAAAGAACAAACTTAACTTTGCTTTAGTCCCTATACTAGATAGATACCTATAGGTAGAGGATTGCGTTAATAAGTTTATTCCCTTGCAAATTATCAAACAAACGTTCATATCTTTTTCATTACACTTGCTCGCAATGAGTCGAAAACTATGCACACATAGCGAACAGAAAATTTTAATTCAATTCTTAATTAATGGCTTTTGTGTAGTCACAATTCTGCCAATGTCACGTAAATTATTGATAAATTATATAAGGGAGAGTCTAATATTGAGACACGTGGAGTCAAAGATACCCTTCTCCTTTAAGAGAAAGGTACAGACTCCCAGCAGAAAATTTTAAATTGCGCCCTAGGGCCTTTTTTTATCTGTCATCTTGACATTTCGTTGACATTCTAAGGCTGCTGGCAGTCAGACGTTTCGTTCTGAAATGAGACTTTGATGCACAGAGGTTCTAAGCAAAAGTTAAATTTTAATAATCTTTTGCCTTTAATTTATCTTGTTTTAAAAACTGTTCCTTAAACAAGAAATGAATATGGAGAAACTGCAATTAGTTTTCACATTTTACAATACTTTTTATGAAAGTTTAAATATTTTAGTAATTTTGCTCAGGCTGTTTATTTACCTTCGACAAAGTATAAGTTACATGCGTGAGACGGAATCAAATGTTCTGAAGACTAGGCTGCATGAGCTGAAGCTCTTTGCCTTCCCTTATAAAATAGGAGAACCTTTTAAAAAAAAGGAAGCAAATGACGCCAAAATATTTAAAACGTAAACAGCTGAGCCAGAAGGTTAAGATTACTTGTTTTTGTTTATTCTATTCCTCGCAAATGTGATGAAAGATGTTGTGTGTAGCACGGGCGGAAGTGCAATTTCGACGCTCGGGGCATTCAAAGCACGAGCGTAAGCTGTCGAAGTTGCTTTCTTTCCGCCCTAAATATACAATTAATAACTAAATGTATAAAGGTCTTTAAAAGAGCAAGCGAGGCGAGCGAGGGACGCGGGAGTATACGGAGAGTGAAAAAAATGTCTGACCAAACTTTAGGGAGTCAACCTGCCCATGAAACTGTACAACATGCTCCATGGAAGGTCGAAATATGAAAAAAGAATTTGGCCTTCCGCATTCCGGCCTGTACCTCGAGCTGCTGTCACCATTTTTTCATATTTCGATCTATGCTCCTTGAGAAAGTTAGTTCAGTACCTATCGTGAGTACGTTCACAACCAACATTTTGTTCAATTTTTTTTTTACTCTCTGTGTAGGTGTCCCGGATAATTACTAACAGGCCCTTAAAGTAACACGCGCATACAACCGGAAAGAATTTCGTTAGTTCAGACATGCATACCCCGCGGGGAAGTCCCGGGTGTCGAGTATCCGCACTTGAGCACTTGTTGTAGTGCATTCAGACCACGAACATTTCAGCTTAACCTTTCATTTGCCAGTTCTATATTCTTAGTTATAAATACAATTCCAATATATCCCTTGCGAGTGGTCTAAAATCGTATATACCTTAATACTTATAATAATATAAAGTAAATACCAACGTAGGCATTTCTTTTTATTCTATGGGGTTCGTAGTGGGTTGGAAAGTGCGGGTAAATTATTCTGACCCGATCAGAGACTAACTACTAAAACTGCTTCTAAATAGTACATTAGTAACTTCCATGCTGGACTGGGAGTGATAGAAAAGCATAGAATGTGCCAGCTGCATCTTCTCCCGGGCATGCTGTAAAAATCAGCTAAGGGATTTGAGGGTTTCAGTATTGTAATTTAGGCGATGGGCTGACAACCTGTCACTATAGCAATATACTACAGATCTATCTGGAATAACCCTCAAAACTTGTCAGACGTGGCGGAACGACCTTTGTTTAGGTCGTTTACGCTCTGCCTACCCCATTAGGGATAAAGGCGTGATTATATGTATGTATGTAGTAACCAAGGGGTACGTGGTAAACATCAATTGCATACGAGGCTACGAGTATGCAATTGATGCTTACACCCGAGATAAGTACTATGCTTTACATATCGAATGAAAGATAAGTTCAAAAAAGGAAAAAAAACTAAAATTAAAGCATGAAAATAGGTTGAACAGTATACCTAACAAGCAAAACTAACTCACTATGAATGATTTCATCCATCGCAAAACATCTTCATTCGCGTAAAATTATCTAATTTGCTTTAGGCATTTTGTAAATCATACTGATTGTTTAATAATGTTTCTTATTTAAATAGGTACTGAGTAATAGTTTTTTTTTATATTCTCCCGTTTGGGAAGGCGAAGAGCCAAACCAGACGAAATGTCAAAATGACAGATAAAAAAAGCCCTAGGGCACAATTTAAAATTTTTTGTTCGCTATGTGTGCATAGTTTTCGACTCATTGCGAGTAAGTGTGATGAAAAATAAAATAGAATTTTGAACTTCTTTAAAATAAAGTTTTTAATTTTGACTTCAAGCGAAATGACAGTTCTTTTTTCAAATTTACCCATACATAACAACCCGGCTTTTAGGGAAGCAATGACCACTTACAGAGCATGAGATATGTAAAATAATAGGCTAACTTGTTCATGTCATTGTAAATGTATTTTCGAATTAGCGTTAATGATCGAAAAGGTTAGAAATAAATATTTAATTTAGTAATAACAGATACGCACAGGAGGGTTATCATTATCGTCACCATGTCCGTACACAGTACAATTAATAGGTGAGCGTCGCGATCGCGAGTATAGGGCGCGGGGTGAGTACGGGGCGGTGCGGGGGCTTTCTACTATGGCGGGGGCGGGGGGGAGGGGCGGTTCGCGAGGGTAGTGAACGAACGCGGCTAATGGGCCAGAAGAGATAGTGCGAAGGTGCGCGCCGGCGCGCGGCGGACCGGACGGGCCGACGACGGTGCGGTACGACAAACTCAAAGGGCAAAACACTTGACAGTTTCAACAATAAACGTCCACCGCAAAGGGCGGAATATTTATTAGAACCCGTCCACATGCAAGTTACATGATAGGATAAAATCACTATCATTTTCAGAGCCTAAATGTATAGATAATAAATTGCAGTTTCCATGTATTTTTTTAATGAGCGTCGTCTACCAGGTAAAGAGCCAAGCTCTAACAGGACTCGCGCACGCACGTAACGCACTCTGAAGATCTAAGCTCAGTAGGCTTTGAGGCTTCTAAATTCTATCGTACTGGGCAACGACTTATCAATAACAGCCTCGTTTTAATTTTAATGCAGGATTGGGAGCGATAGAAAAACAAAGAATGTGTCAGCCGTGTCCTCTCTTCCCGAGCATGCTGTAAAAACCAGCAAATTTACTTGGCTTTTTACGCTCTGTCTACCCCGTAATGGATAAAGGCGTGACTTTATGAATGTATGTTTAAAATTTTATATTGCATTGTATGCTTCAGATAAGGACGGACCACGACAGTTGAAACATTGTTGAAACGTCGGGAACCAAGTAAATTCCTATGATTTACCACCAAAATTTATCGCGAATAGACCCGTATAAAAAGCAAAATGAGTATTAATTTATTTTTTAGTTTATCTTAAATATTTCCAAAACCATGGCGTTTAGCGCAAAAGTTTAAAAACTGTTTAAAAATCTTTTTTTCTAGCGTCAATACTTAAAAGTTACAGAGGGAAGAACATAGGTACACGAAATCTTTCTTACTGACTGAGTATGATTGACCAGATTGGACAGATCACAGTCTCTTTCCCTTTCTTCATGACGCCAGCGTAAGATTCCTTATTATGATTTGTAGTAACAGCACTGTGCGTTGCCTTCATGCAGGTTTTCAGGTCCTCAATGTGATCATTAACGTCATTTTCCTTGTAGTATAAGGTCTCGATTTGGCTGTGGGCTGATATAAGTTTCTGCTTTACAGACTGGTATTGCACAGCCATTTGCGATGCTCCACCCATAACATTTCTACAAAATTGTTCTAAAAAAAAATGTTCGATATTTTCAGCTTTTGTTCTGAATTAAGCCTACTGGCTTCACTAATAGTGCAAACTTCGGAAAGAGCATTTTCTATTTCTGGGGTCGAAATTAACTCCAAAATAGGTCGTTCAGAGACGTGCCCGGCCCCGGCCGGGGTAGAATGAACGCTGTTGGGAGCACTCATATTATTTACTTATTTGATACTGCTTAACACAGTATTCAAATCACTCACTTGCACACTTGTAGAAGCGCTGACACAGAGTTTATATTGACCTCGTCACATTTAAAACAATAAAATATTGATTTGCGAAAATAAAAAACACGCCCGCACGTAGTAACGGCTAGGCCTGGTTTTCGTGTTTATTTACAAACATACATACAAAAATGCAAATCTTCTCTTTTTATCGAGTGGGTTTTCGAATGACCCGAGGATCCCTGGTGTCCGAGTTTTACATAGTATTAGTATACATTAATAGGTGGTACATACCTGTAGTATGGTGGTGTCGAAGTGAGCGAGCAGTGCGGCGGGCGGCTGGTGCGGCTGGTGCGGCTGGTGCGGCTGCGACGACGAGCGGCGCCGCGGCGAGCCGCGCGCGCTCCACTCTGCACCAAACATAGTGCCAAGTTACACATAGTTCCAAGTTACACATAGCTCAAAGTTCCACGTAGCTCCAAGTTACACATACTAGCTACATCAACTAGTCTGCATAGCGGAAGTCTCAAGATTTTGTATTAAAACCCTGCGCGATATATCGGAAGTAGGCGCCAGCGCACGATGACGACGTCGACGAACGATGTAGGTATCATCTTCACAAACTGTACTTCATTCGTTTTTATAATTAATAGTACCTACGTTGCAATTAGCCATTGACCCCAACATCCAAAGTGAATGTTTTATACCAGCTTCAAATTGTTCTATACAGTCCACGTATTGTGTGGTAAAAACTCTCAGCATTTTTAGCAAATCCCAGCATTTGTAGTTATTTTTTTTTTACATCAATACTTAAAAAGATATGGAGGAAAGAAAATACACGATAACCTAAAATTAATTTCATTACTGACAGACTAATTGACGAGCTGTTCATCAACGCAAAGCCTAAACCACTAGAGCTAGAATCATGAAATTCGGAAAGCAGATTCCTTTTATAACGTAACCTTCCAGTGTGAAAGGATGTTTTGATTTTCCACCCCCAAGGGGGTTTAATAGGGGATGAAATTTTGTATGGAAGTCTGTCAATTTTGAAGTTAGGATCGTCTAATATTGTATTTAGGCTAATGATTAAAAAATAATAGTCACGTATTTTAGCGTTTTTGGTAATTCCTTTCTCCTACCTGCTCGTAATTCGCATACGTTCCGAATTTTTTTTTTTTTTTTTTTTTTTTTTTTTTTTTTTTTTTTTTTTTTTTTTTTTTTTTATCAGGCAGGCAGTTGTAGCAACTGATAGAGCCTGTATCCCACTGTTCACTGTTTGGTTGACTTGATGTTTTGTAAGTAATCGTCCAATTTGTTTTTAAATATGTTTGTATTTTGTGCTGTCACGACATCTTGAGGTAGCTTGTTCCAGTTTGCAACCACTCTATTTGCAAGAAAGTGCTTGTGTGGGTTGTTGTGTGAGGGACGAGTTTTTAATTTCATGCTATGACCTCGCAAACGGGTATTTTGGTCCCGAATGAATAGGGCTGATGCAAAGTTTGATAGGTCGTAGTGGCCATTTAATATTTTATACGTCTCTATCAAATCCCCACGTTCTCTTCTTGCTTGCAAAGTAGTGAGCTTCAATACCTCTAGGCGCTGTTCATATGTTTGTTTCTTTAGTTGTCTAGGTACTTTCGTGAAGCTACGCTGAACCTTTTCAAGTAAGTCTATATCCTTAACGAAGTACGGACTCCAGACTTGGAATGCATACTCGAGTATAGGTCTGATATAGGTCTTCAGAATTTTCAACATCATATCTGGTGTTAATATACCAAATGCTTTCCTTATCAGATAAATGAAACTCTTAGCCTTTTTACTTATGGTCGAAATGTGTTCTTCCCATTTGAGGTTCTCTGTGATGGTGACTCCCAAGTCCACTTGTGCTTTAATTGGTTTGAGCTGTACACTGTCCAGTTTATATGGCAAACGAGGATTTTTTGGTCCTATGTGAAGCACAGTACACTTTTCTGCATTAAGATTGATGAGCCACTCCTTAGACCAGTGGGTAATTTTATCCAAATCTGATTGTAGTTGACCATAATCCACTAAAGGGTTCGCAAATACTTTTGTATCATCTGCAAAGATGCTAACATTGCAACTCAGGCAGCATGACAAATCAAAGGTGTAGATTATATACAGTACGGGGCCAAGAACGGAACCCTGTGGCACTCCACTGTCGATCATCCGTTGCCCGGACAAAGTGTCGCCGACTCTCACACGAAATGTCCTGTCTCGCAAAAACGCCTCAATCCACTGCAGCAATTTTCCCCGTATACCAACGTGCTCTAGTTTATGAAGCAGTCTTGCTATGGGAACCTTATCAAACGCTTTTTCATAATCAAGATAGATTACATCTACTGGTTCTCTCATGTTGAAATTAGTTGTCCAAGATAGTAAGCATGACAGGAGGTTTGAGACCGTGGAGCGGTGGGGACAAAAACCATGCTGGTTATCTCCAATAATTCTGTGCTCAGCAAGAAACCGTCTGATGTGACCGACTATAATTTTTTCCATAGTTTTACATATGACACTCGTTAGGCTTATGGGTCGGTAATTTGATGGCTCTAGCTTGTTGCCCTTTTTGAAAATGGGCGTTACAATTGCCGTCTTCCACAGCTCTGGTAGTATTCCAGTGTCATAAGATTTCTGCATAATTGTGGCTAAACAATCTGCGAGGTCGCATTTCTGTAACAATTGCACAGGGATCTCGTCAGGCCCTGGAGCAGCATCAGGCTTCATATCTTTGATTGCTCTTTGTACTTTTTCCTTGGTAAAAGTGATGTCTGTGATACTGTCTTCAACTCTTAGGTTTAAATCCAAAACAGGCAACTGTCCGATTGGCTCTTTTTGAAAGACACTCGCAAATTGTTCTGCAAAAGCTTCAGATATATCAAAGGGTTCATTTACTGTTTGTCCTTGTTGGTTTCGCAACACTGTTGGTATACTGACTTTTGATGTGATCTGTTGTCTTATATAAGAATGGAATCTTTTCGGCCCAGCCTGTAGCAAATCATTTTCATACTTTAATCGAAGGGTTCTTCGCTGGTTTGTAAGTTTATTATTTATTTTTCTATATTCTTTATATATTTCGTCAAGTCCAGTTATTAGGTACCTATTCCATAAAGCAAGTTTCTGGTTAATGAGGCTATGGGTTTCCTTAGATATCCAGGGTTTATTTATAGGTTTTCCAGTTATTTTTGATTGTGGTACATGTAGCGTGATGGCGTCTTTAAGTATTTTATGAAGGATATCAAATTGAGTTGCAACACAGTTTACATTTTCAATGTTCCTAGGCAAGGTATTGTTTAGCATTAAATTAATTTTGTCATAATCTGCTTTATGGAAATTTCGTCTAGTTTTGGATTTGTTATGGTTTTCAATTTCAAACTGCATTGTGGAGATAAGACAAATGTGGTCGCTCTTTCCTATTGCGGCTTTATAGCTTACTTCAGCTATAAGTGATTCGTCATTAGTAAAAATCAAATCAAGGAAGGAGGGTTGGTTTCCTTCGCGAAACCTTGTTTCTTTATCGACTAATTGTTCCAAGTTATTTCCTCTATACCAGTCAACGAAGTTAGTCTCGTTTGGGTTAAGGTATCCACAGTTCCGGAGCGGCCATTTGACACCACGATAATTGAAATCTCCAACAACAATAATAGATTCAGATTCTGCAGCAGCATCAATTTGACGAAACAGTTGGTTATCTTGTTCAACAGTAGAATCTTGACCTCTATATATTCCACCAAGAAGAAACTTTTTATTGCCAACTACTATGTCAAGCCATAAATTCTCATTAGATTCGTGTTTTTTGTTTAAATGTTTGTTTAATTTTGCAGTTATTTTATTTGTATTTGTAACAAAGACCGCAACACCACCACTTCTTTTTCCTAGCCGATCATCTCTGTAGACGTCATAACCCTGTAACTTTATCATAGAGTCAGGTATAACTGGTTTGAGCCATGTTTCTGATAAGATTATTATGGTAGGGCGGAGCATCTGTACTCTGGCAGTGAATAGATCAAGTTTTGAGGTTAAAGACTGGATGTTTGTATACAGAATAGAAATTTCACAAAGTGCGGCCGGTGTGTTATTTGATGTGTAAGTTGTTTTGGTGGTTGGGTTCTTATTATTGCTATTGTTATTTAGTTTTTTGGCGTGTTGGCTGCAGTTCCTGCAGTCACTATCTCAGGGTGGCCACGTATGAATTTTATAGTGAGACCTTTCTCCCCATTGTCGGTGCGTTTCGCGAGCTCCTCTCGGAGATGGGATAAGTATTCACGTTGCATTGGAGTCTGGTCAGATTTTATAGAGGAAGGCTTGTTTAACTTCTTCCTATTCCGCAGTACTTCCAGCGCATCATTCTTAGACTTCAATATTACTTTAAGAGGACGAGGTGAAGATTTCTTATCCTTAGGGGCCCCGAGACGAAATGTTTTAATTCCGTTGCAATTCACATTATTCGCGATTTTTGTAATTACTGCTTCACAAGCCTTTCTGTCATCTTCTTTCCTTCCATCTGCTTCGTTATTGGAAGATTCCGGTAAATCGAAGATAATGATGTTAGTAGATCTGTTTTTCCTTTCCATCATCTCCTGGATTGCAGATTCGGTAGCCATCATACTTTGCCGAACACGTAATTGCTTGACTTCTTCAGTAAGCTCATTTAACTTTTTCAACATCATGGGGAGTTGGGTCATAGCGTTTTTACAATCTAGACACAGAAAGCTTATAACCCGGGTTTTCAACTCGAATACTCGCACTTCTGTTGGGGATATACCACTACAATCCCCACACAGTAATTTGTTGCAGCAGTCACAATTGATTGTAATTTTTTTTGCTCCAACTCCAGGATCTTTATTGCATTTAGAACATTTTGTGGGGTTTATGTTGGTAGGAGTCTTGGGCGGCATTGTAAATTAGGTATAATTGAATTTATAAAAAGATTTTGATTGTTTATAGGGGTAAATTTATCCGGTATTTGGCAACACTGAGTCTATCTAAACTGTCAATAAATTATAATTTTTGATGAGGGTAGTTCGAAATTTCTTTGGTCTATAGTTCACAAATTGATTGGAATGTTCACTGTTTTTGCAAGAATTAAAGAGTTTTTTGGCTAGATAACACTGTCACTTTTAGATAAAACACTAATCTGCACTTGGACACTGTTTTCACCACTAAATTCACTTTTATACTAAAGATATTGATTTTTCTTTATGAGCGTAGTTTCGCCTTGACAGCACTTTTGACACTTCTCCAAAAACAAAAATTTTATTTTTATTTGTACCTATATTTTATGCTACAAAAATTGTATAAGACATGAATATCAAGTAATTATAAAATAGTAAGTAATCAAGTAATTTAAATAATGTAGTTCAAAAAAACCCAAAAGCGTAGAAAGAGCTCGTTATACCTAGATCCTTAATGGTCAATTAACACGAAAAATTATGTAAGAAATCAGAAATCTTAAACTAATTTGCAAATATCTATTCAATGCTACCCCCACTCGGCATAGTTTGTCGAATCTTATTTTTTTAATTTTCACAGACACACGACAATACCTCATCTCATCTAGCTACCCGACCCCTTGCCTTATCCCTTATCTCACGGGGTCGGCTACCTAATCTAGGGGATTGAACGAGGGTACCTGGTTTTTACACAGAGCGACTGCCGTCTGACTTCCGCAACCCAGAAGGGAAACCAGACACAATCCTAGATTAGATCAGAGTTTTTAAGCCACCAATGCTTAGCACTGGCCTCTGACATTACGGTATTAAACGATATTAACCGGGACCAACGGTTAAACGCGCCTTCCGAAGCACGACTAAGCATACACACGACAAATACCTATTGCTAGTAAAAATAGAACGGGGATTCAACCGTCTAGACTAAATACGTAACACTAACACCGCGTGCCCCGAGAGGATAATATTTTACCAAGTAAAAAAGCAATTTTATTAAATGAATTTGAAGACAGATACTTACAGGGTACTATAGGAGACAAATCCACGCAAACTGTACGGTTGCGTTTCGTTTCTGGTTTAGTTTTTGATTCGTTTGCATTTTTTAGCGCGATTGCCCCGCAGGCAATGGAACTAAACCATGTTCACCAGGAAATTCAACCACCACCATTCTTTTTTGTGTAAGTTGTTCAGTCTCACTGACTGAGAAACCCCTATGCGTGTTTGCGGAAAGCTGACGAGAAACCATTATGAGTTTTTTGCGGGAAGCTGTCCCTTACTATGTGTTACTATGTGTTGCTGTTATGGTTAACATAGCAGTATTAAGTGTTTTCACAAAGCATGGAAATAAAATGATGCACAACACTGTTGAACAGGATTCGCCTTGATTGTCAGGAGTAAGCAACAGCGGGGGCGCGGGTAGGGGATGAGAGGGGGTCAGTCTTCCGGGAGACTCCAAGGGCCGGGTGGTAATCCTGCACCAAGGTCTTACTAAGTCAGCTACTATAGTAAATTACGATTGACCGGGATACGGGTAAAACTTTGTAAACTTACAATTCTGTCAGTGAGACAGCAAGAAATGTTCTGGGTCAGGTAACTGTTAGAAGTCAGAGAGCAGTAGAAATGCACCTCAGAATAGTTCTGTCCTCGAACTAGAAAAATAAAAATATCATATTTGCTTGGCCTTATAATTGCTTCCGTCTCACGATGTTTTTTTCATAACTTATAATGCAGCCTAAGGCTGCATGGGTCAAGCTCTTTGCCTTCCCTTATAAAATGGGAAAACCTTTAATAAAAAGGAAGCAAATGACGCCAAAATATTTTTATCTTAAACGTAAACAGTTTTAAGATGACTTGTTTTTGTTTTTTCTATTCCTCGCAAATGTGATGAAAAACATTGTGTGTAGCACGGGCGGAAGTGCAATTTCGACGCTCGGAGCATTAAAACACTCGCATACCTACGCTCGTGCTTTGAATGTCCCCTCTGTCGAAATTGCTTACTTTCCGCCATAAATACACAAATAACTATTCTGTTACACGTTGTTATTATAAAAGTCTGCATGCCCAAAGCGAAGCGAGAGTGGTGCTAAGAGGATAGGTAACTAAAGTGGAATAAGATACAGAGCAAACTAGAAGGTCTGTTCTTGTTGTTAGATCCAGTGTGTTTGGCAGGAAAGTTGATGTCGGTGTCGGGCAGCTGAGAGCAAGTCGACATCTCTCCTGACCGTGACCTTGCCCCCCGCACCCCGCGCCCCGCACACCACCCTCCATCCCCCCGCCGCGACCCTTCGCGCCGCGCATCCTTCGCACAGTTCGCGTGTTAGATAACTTGACTTTGGCTGTATGGCCTGTGTATTTTGCTTCTCCCTTTTAGGAGAATTTAAAAAAAAAGTAGGGCGGCCATTCGAACGACTCGGGGTTATGTTGTGGATGTCAATTTGTCAATAGCGCGTCGTTGAAAACAATGCGATAAATATCTTGTTTTATTATAATTTAACATGTTCTACACGTGTATTTAGTAATAAATTTACTGTAATGTACTTTGGTGTTTCAGTGCTTTATGCGTACAGGTCATAAAACGCCAGAAGGGACATGCAAACATGACCGAAGCCTAACCTCCGATAAGGGTTTTTCCATGATGTTCCAACCAGTAAACATGGGATAGTCTAATATCAGAAGTGATATGGAGAACTAACGCCACAGGTATTCATTCATATCCTGACGCCAGATGTATCGGTATGTACTTACTAAGTTTTATTTTAAGCTTTCTACTTGTATAACAAGAATTGACAAGCACTCCTCGGTATGAAAGCGCACTTGATCCGCTTATGGGATGATTTCAGTTGAGAATAATGTGAGAAGGGAAAGTGTAAACAAACAATAATGTAATTATTGTACATATTCAATTCTGATTGGTCAGCCAGTCTGATTGATAATGATAACTATTACCAACTCTGTTCACTAGATTTCAGTTGGTTAGTTTGCTTGTTCATACACATAATACCATAGTACCTACATTACATTACCATTGCTGCACTCTGTATATTATGCTGGAGCTGGACACCGTCCCAGTAGGTACATAGTTATAATACCTACCTACACCACACAATTACAACCTATAACTGAATTAAGCGTGGTAAGGCACCGTGTTATTTTATTCTGTTGTGGCCACCCTCACTTATACCAGTAAGTAAAATTGCCTATATCACTAACTCAGAGATTTATATGAAAAACATTATTCTATCAAAGTAATAAAATATAAGTATAAGCAAACCCATATAGGTAAAGTTATAGAAGGTATGCCAAAGATAGAACTCTATCAAGCTATCAACTATTCAATGGAAAACTGGGAATAGAATTTTTAATGGAACCGAACGGGATGACAAGAGGTAATAACTGAGGTAATGATATTTTGAGTATAGTGAGGACTAAAGAGATAAACATTGCACACTATGCGTTATTGTACAGTAGGTACAAATAATAGAAATCACATTAAGTGTAGAGAAATAACCTTTATGATTATGAGTAAAGAGATTCAATATGGTCACTTTAAAAAGTAAATACAGATAGAATATTATGCAGAGGATGCCATGTACTATTCTGTGTATTCCACAGTAGTACATGTCTTTTGTTTGTACTTTAGTAGAGTAGCTCAATGGTTCCTCACACATCGTACAATATAACTGGTATTGATTATTCAGCAAACAGTAAGACATAATGATTGCAAAGACAAGTAGGTAGATAAATAAGGCTAAGATGGCCTTATTGCTATGATGGCGATTTTTGCCAAGCATCCCCTGGGTAGAATAAAATTTATTTGGTCAGAGAAAAATAATTATGTGGGCAATACATAGAGGTAGGAAAACTAGTGGGGGCGCCCCGTTCTACTATATTAACATTATCTTATACAAATATCAGTAGTTAATGATACAGGTCGTCAAAAATCGTTTTGTCTCTTTTATACTTCTACAAAATATCATTACCCCTTTAGCCCTTTCTTATGTCTATGGGGCAATGAGATACTAGTGCATCTCAATTACATTGAATAAACATACACTGACAGGTGTATAAAACGCATAAATGATGTACCTACTTTATTGCATCATTCATATTTTAAATTATTACTAAATTTAATTAATAACCTGTCATGTCCATAGAGCTACTTAGCATCTGTCAATAATTTAGGTATCTGATTCAGTCAGTGGAGTTTAAGAATTCTGAGACTAGCATGTGATGTGAGCGTGATTTTATGACAAGGTAGATCAATGAATATAAGGCCAGAGTGTTTGCTAACATAACATAATCATAAAACTGCTTCATAACGAAAATAATAAACTTAGATTCTTTTGTATAATTGTAAGTGAGTAGGTATAGAAAAAGAAGTACTGATACCGACGCATGGAATGTAACCTGTAGGTAAATGTAAGAAATGTTTTAAATTAAAACCGCATAATACTACAACTATGGAAATGATAAAGAATACCTACCTATCTTTGATACAATCTGATCAAGTAAATGAATGTGTTGCTCCTACTTATTAATATGGCACAATCAGAAAATAATTGCATATATGCTAAAAGCATTGTAATTATGCTACAAATAAATAAATATCTGACTGGTTGAAAGAGTTGTTATGAGATCTCTTCTTGAGGACTGTGCCAATTGTTCTCTGGTGATGGTATAGGATAAAATAATACTGTATTGATTTATGTTGATTCCCTACACAATACTAGTTTTGGAATAAATGAAATGAAAGTGAAATGAAATGAAACAAAGAAACCATACTACTCCTTAGTAGGTACTGGTAGCGTGGTAACTGATAATTATTTGTTTTTATTGAATTTAAATAAATTAAGTTATTATTTTTATTTGAAATCATTGTTGATTGTGAAAATGAAATACATATTATCTTATCACCTACACATTATGATTAACTTGTGGAACCAATGTGTAATGCAACAGAAATGTTCTAGGTGAGTAAAATAGGTACTTGTGTCTGTGATACACAAAATGTATAAAAGGTGTACCTGCACATAATTTACATTGCAGATGAAAATACAATATGATTTCATAGGCAATTTTGGAATGGTGTAGAATTACTATTTAATGCGAAGGAATTAAACTTAAAGGCAGAATACTAATTTTATCATTCATATTTTCAAAAATAATTTAAGAAAATATTTGGTTAAGAAAGCTTACTACAATCTGCAAGAGTTTTATAATGAAGGATCTTTATATATAACATGATCTCATAAAATAATAAATATGATAAGTATATAAAAATATTGTAAATAAATAAAAAATAATATTAGGTAGTTAGGTACTTATGTCTCAACTTAGATATTAAGAGCTTGTAGGTATTTATGTTTTTTTTAAAGTACTGCTGCAGTGCTCTTGCAGGGTCCTTGTTGTGTTGACCTCAAACTATTCTATAAGATCTTTATGTACCAACAAGTGGCAACTAATGATTGAGTATTGAGTATCATGTTGTATGGAGAAGGTCTGTGGAATTTCTTGATCCAATATTAATGGAGATTTACTTCTCTTACTCATATAGTAAATTAGCTATGGTTGCTGATTTAAAATAATCGCTCTTTGATATATGCAATAATTTGGGGCTATTCCAGAAAATTATTGAGAAAAGTACCTAACGTTTTAAAATGGGGTATATGCATGATTTTTTTAAATTATCAGTAAGAATTGTTGTCGCCATACAAAAATAAATGTGAAAGAAATTTCACAAAATACTTATTAGTCTATGAGTGATAATGCTTTATAATTGTTGGTTAAAAAGAGAGAACCGAACAGACATGTGACATCACACAATAGGAGCACCACACATTTTTCCGTTTCCGTACAAAATCACGTTTCGAAGGGAGAGATAGATAGACTAGCTTTATAAAGTTATAATATCGGTGGTTTGGATCAATTTAATTTCTATTTTCACTTTTCATTTTTCACCGTTATTATGTTAATATTCGATATTTTTAAAATAAGCTCAGACAAAACACAGATAAAGATAGTAGTTGATTATTCACCCTAATTAGTAACTATTATATCTTAGAAACAAGAGTACTTGAAATTTCCTTGATAAAAAAAAAAAAAAGAAAAAAAAAAAAACAGCTAGGTTTGAGTTGAGATCTTTGCAGACGCGATGGTCGACCGCAGACGAGGTTGTCAGGCCATAGCTAGTGTAATCATTGTTTCAATGATACTAGGGTATCGCAATGTCGATACATCTTAAAACTACCTTCCTTCTCATTTGTGGCTCGGTGCAGGCATAAGAAAAGTCAGAAATAACTAACAGTTTACCCACATTAACAATACATACCTATAGGTACACAATTTCCCGTTTGAGTTAATTTCATTATCTCATAAACATATCTAATACTTTATTTTAAAATTAAATGTGATACAAGAAAATGGAATAAATAATATATTGAGACATATATTTAGAACTACTGCATATTATCGAGTGAAATAGAATTCAGCATGTCCCACCGGTATATTTAAACTGAGGTGACACAAATACAACTTGGCTGAAAGTTTAATTACACAATCTCAAAGTAATTGAAAACTTACATTACTTACTAACCACTGTGCGATGAGATGTAAATGTAAGCCTTAGCACCTTGATTTGTACTATTTGCTACTGGGATATTACTTTATGCAAACTGATTTATAGATAGCATTGTAGTATGATGTTTACAACTATTAAATTTTGCCAAGTCAAGAGAGAATGTTGGATAGAAATTTAAAGAAAATACTTTTCAGTTAAAAGTAGATTATGTGGCTTGTTTGGAGTATGTGATATCAATAAATTACTGAGGTATAGGATTATGAGATGAATCCAAATCGCGTAACGTAACCTTGGTTTGTTATCAAGTGAGAATAAGGATCGTGGTAACAATCCCAAAATACCAAACTACGTAATGCCGGTTTACTCCACGTGAGGTGATTTGATTACTGTTGCAACTCATGAACGATAGGTGCGATCTTATAGAAAAGAGTTCTCAGTGGAAACAGCTGTATTGGGACGACCCATACAGAGTTGATGGAACATTTAGTAACAGTCATTTTTGCAATGATTTACACTGTTCTTCTTCTGCAAAAACTTTATTGCAGACTTAAGACGATTGATAGCACACAAAGAGAAATGTAAAGAGGTCGTCGCAGCGCCGATATGCGTCGAGAGATTGTACTACCAAGAAGAGGAACAAGGAAAAGAAAAGAGTTCTTTTCTCAGTCACGTTTGCCAGAGGGGCCTACGTGACGTTGAATTCCAAGCCCATGCACTTTAGACATCATGACATGACGAGGATTACGGCTCAGACACTAACCTTAACTAACATAAACTGACTTAACCAACATCATCTTTAACTGTTTGACATTATTCCGTTATTAAATCTGGTTGATTTATGAACAATATTATAAATATTGTCACTTGCGCTAGACAAATAATTGTGAAACAGAATTATTAGTACTATTATAACTTGAGTTTATACTGTAATCCACAACTAGAATAATACTGACAAGAATAAGAACTACACCCACAAAAATATATTTAAATATATTAAAATGAACATTATAAGTAGTACATACATATTTAAGTACATTGACTTAATGTTATTCAAATATATAATTGTAACGTACCGAATAGATAATATGGTCTCATAAAATAATGTAGACACACTTTACGATTCTGACTTAAAAAAATAATTACGAAATGATTTGAAATGATGATATGAAATGATTTATAAACGATTAATCAAAATCGTTATGTTTTGATGAGAACTGACACTTACCTATTTATTCATCTTTATCATACTATTTCCTTATCAACGGATCTGCTCCTTCAAATCAAAACAGTTGAATATAATGTGATGATGTTACTTGGTATGTAATTATTATTGTGAATAAATGATTAAGAATAATTATACCACATAAAAATAAAATGAAAAAAAAAAAGATGAGTTAAGATATAGATAAGGTCGATATCTATATTTTAAACATACAACGTGTCTCTTATAATAAATGTTGAATTAATTTATGAAACCTGTATGTTTGTGTGTTTAAGGTGCAAGCGGTACTCACGTAACTGTGAAGGATGCCGAAGCCAGAGTGAATCTCGCACGTAAACATTCGATTCCGAAGACAAATCTGATGAATGGTGAAAGAGATGCCGACGTGCAAGTGGTACTTTGTGAAGGATGCCGGAGCACAAGCGTATATGACAGAGATGCCGAAGTGCAAACGGTACTCACATGATTGTGAAGGATGCCGGAGCACAAGCGGATATGACAGAGATGCCGAAGTGCAAACGGTACTCACATGATTGTGAAGGACGCCGGACCACAAGCGGATATGACAGAGATGCCGAAGTGCAAACGGTACTCACATGATTGTGAAGGATGCCGGAGCACAAGCGGATTTGAAATGATTTTATACCGAATATAACAGGTGAAAGGGATGCCGAAGTGCAATGGCACAAGCGGTTCTCACCTATAATCAATTTATTCAGCAGGTAAAAGGTGAAAGGGATGCCGAAGTGCAATGGCACAAGCGGTTCTCACCTATAATCAATTTATTCAGCAGGTAAAAGGTGAAAGGGATGCCGAAGTGCAAGTGGCACAAGCGGTTCTCACCTATAATCAATTTATTCAGCAGGTAAAAGGTGAAAGGGATGCCGAAGTGCAAATGGCACAAGCGGTTCTCACCTATAATCAATTTATTCAGCAGGTAAAAGGTGAAAGGGATGCCGAAGTGCAAATGGCACAAGCGGTTCGCACCTATAATCAATTTATTCAGCAGGTAAAAGGTGAAAGGGATGCCGATATCATCTATAATCACTGGTCACTTATTGAATTTACAACTATTATCATTTAAACGATAATAAAAAATGAAAAAAAAAGAGAATTATGTATTGATGTATGAAATCAAGTATATGAACAATAAGTATTATGAAAATACCCCTATATGATCATTAGCTAAGATGCATATATTTGGGAAACAAAATGATACGACTATAGATATTTTATATAACAATTTGCTAATATTTTGTGTTTTCCGCAGGTACTTGAACAGAGCATTAATGGGAAAAGCATGTGTAGTAAACAAATGTAGTTTTATGGGTTTTAATGTATCAACGTACTTGTAACTCTTGTAGTATTTGTAGTCAATAAGATAATTTTCCCATTTCAGTTAACATGATTTTATTTTCTCTTGATGCATATTATACATTACCATCACAACAGTACCCCAAGTCGATAGTTACTGGTCTGTAATAATGACTTTACCTACTTACCTACTAATACTACAAGTAGCTATAGCTATATACGCTAGAAGACGTCAGAACTAACTTATCTACGTACGAGAAGCGAGGCGACAATCAAATCGACAACCTCCGCTATGCTCAGCGACTGCACGGAACTTCACTCGCTTGAGAAGGCTAAGCACATGGAATGCGACGCGACTGGGTGTACCCGTCTACAACTTTGAATATTTCTAATGCTAAGTTAAAGAAATATTTAACGGAGAAAGCATTCCATAGCTACGTAGAATTAAATGGCAATAAGCATTGACATAGTATGTTTTCTTATTACTATTTAAAACTTATTATATTATGATGATGACATCTTATTTTATATTTTTTTTATTGTTCAAATTGTAATTTGAATTTGATTATTATATTTTGACATTATTTCTATTTTATTTATTTTAATTTTTGACACAAATTGTAAATCGAATTTAATTTAATTTTTTTTCTAGACATGTAATGTATATTATAATTAAAATAATAATTATTATTAAGTTTTACATAAATGTAGGTACTTAACTTGATATTGGGTATATGAAACTTCACTGGACCTAAATATAAACAAGACACATACGTACATGTAAGATGTTTTAAAATCATAATGAGTTTCTAGCTTTAAAACCTTGAATTTGAACGAATTGTCATATAGGTTCTTGAATGTTATTCTGCTTTAATTTTATTATTTTCATCTTACATCTATTGGACATACTTGATGATAATGTCTGAAATGTATGCTCATCACTATAGTTAAACTAATGAACTATTTTCATGATAAGATTAGGTTGAATACAACATATTATTTTATTTAAGACCTTGTAATGTAATGTGTATTCTGTTTGGTAAATAGATCAATACGCAATTTTAAATGACACACATCATATTCGAAATAGTGATTGCATAGAGTTTAACTTAGATTCCTTCTCCAACAGAATTGTTTGAAATGAATATTTGTATGTAATATTTGTATTAACTTATCCTTTTCACAAAAACTGTATGAGGACATACATAACGTTCGAATG
>JARACY010003665.1:0-31614 GCA_029255725.1 Scrobipalpa atriplicella | reverse complement strand
AATCATATAATATGACATTCAATCATACATAACAATTGATTTTCTATTGTTTTCTGAGCGGGATAGGGAATCGGTTAAGGTTGTTTCTTGTAATATTTTTTCTTATGTGTGCAATGAATTTTTTTTTTACCAATTTGTACTTACTTAATTAGAAATTACTTACATAATATCTTTTCATACAAAATCAAATAATGATCTTACCTTTAACCTTTTCACCATATTTGCCGGGAGTTTGCCAGTCCGGATGCCCGTGTCGTCGAATGTCCAGCTGATAGAAAAAAAGATTATTAAACCAGAGAACATCAAATAACAAATCTTAAAAAAAAAATAGCCTTCAACGTTCGGAAATCATTCAATCATCATAAAGACCCAATTCTACACTCTGCCGTCCTGCACCATGTCTGACCACAGACATTCACACACCATATGTATGTTTTTATAGCTTCACCTGCGGTATCATATGTCCTACTCCAGAATGTAACTCAGTAAGTAGGTCTAATGGTTGAAGCGTGGTTGAGTAACAATGGAAACATCCATTTAAACATTCAAACATCCAAACTTTGGCATTACAGGACAATAACATACCTGTGCGAAGGAGCAGACGTCGCCGATGCCCAGCACGCTGACGGTGAAGTTGCGGTAGAAGTCGACGATGTCGAGCGCGCGCGTGCGCAGCGACAGCAGTACCAGCGGACACAGCAGCGGACTCAGCAGCTCAAACAGGATGTACACCTGGGAAACAAACACATGGTTCACACGGCTAAATGTCGCTAACGTCCAAAATTACGTGTTAAAATAAGTGGCAAGTTTAAATGCGCCACCTATATTATGTAACTTAATTGGCAGAGCGATGGAACAGCATTCCTAATTTTTGATTTATTACTTTTCATCTTTATGAAATTAGAACATATTATGTTTTATCTCACGACTACACACGCACATTACCTTAGTTTGCGTGAGCTCGGCATGGTAAATCTGTAGTTATTGAGTTACGCATACAAGGACACGAGTCTGTACGCACAACTACAAGTAAGACTTAGGTACAGACGTGAAAACTACTGTATCAACGATGCTGGTCGTTTTGATTATGAAACTGTATAAAACTATCAAGTACGCGTCTGACTTGTACACGAAAGGTTACTAAACGTTCATCCTAAGATATTTAATACTATGAAAATTAAGAAAAATACCAAAACTTTCTGTATGAAAACCGGTCCGGGTCCGCCCACGCCGCCTTGTAGCTACACTCACCGCTCTGAACTGGAACAGCTGCTGGAAGTGCTCGGCGACGTCCTTGGTGTGCGCCCGGCCGCGCCACGCTGCGGGCAAGTAGTGCACGTGCCCGAGCACCTGGATGAATAGCTCCTCTCCCCGCGCCGGGCCCGTGCACCCGCCGCCTAGACGCTCTTCGGAACCGATCAGCGCTCTGCAATTAAACAAAAGCGTCAAACCGTATGCCTTTTACCTGGCTTATAAATTATATGTAAATGCTTCCATGCTGGACTGGGAGTGATAGAAAAAAACGTAGAATGTGCCAGCTGCATCTCCTCCCGTGCATGCTGTAAAAATCAGCTAAGGGAATCGAGGGTTTCAGTGTATTGCAATTTAGGCGATGGGCTGACAACCCGTCACTATAGCAATATACATAATCATCATCTGTATTAGCCCTCGAAACTTGTCAGACGTGGCGGAACAACCTATGTTTAAGCTCTTGATTTTTGTCTTGCCTTGTATAACGCATTAGGTTACGTCCTGTAATGTTTTACATTGTAAATATAAATATAAACAATACAGGGGGACGGGAGAAACAGAAGGAACGGGAGAGACGAGATAGGAGAGATACGAGGGACGGAAGGATATATCATATTTGTGGCGCTGCTTTTCCGGGCACGACGACGTCTGCCGGGGCCACTAGTGTGTACATATGACTATGACTGTTTGTTTATCCAGGAATGTTGGATGTAACATAACATTAATACATAAAAAAGCGAAACCGCGGTATTAAATGCAAGGTCACGTTCACGTCTAGTGAAATCCTACTAATATTATAAATGTGAAAGTTTAGATGTTTGTTACTCTTATTGTTACTCATCCTACTTCCTACCTTATTATTACTAATCCTACAAATAAATGCGAAAGTTTGGATGTTTGAATGTGAAATGTACTCAATAACGCGTCAAACACTGGACGGATCGGGTTGAAACTTAGCCCACATAATACTTAGATTAAATCCTGAAATTGGACATAGGCTACTTTTCACTAAGGGAAAACCTTAATTTCCACGAAAAAACTCATTTAACGCGGGTAAAACTGCGGGCGGAAAGCTAGTATTTTCAATATTTTTAAAAAAATAATCGGCTGCTGTGTATTCAATTAATTGATTTACATGAATGATTCTGTGTTCACAAATGCGTGTTTGTGTATTCAGAAATGTGGTATTCCTGTCTGCGAGCGTGCTGGGCGTGCTGGGTGGTACTGTCCGTGTACGACGAGGATGTGCTGACAGTGGAACACGTGCTCACCATCATCACCATACTCGGCTGCGTGCTAGCTGGTGCCAGGTTAGTACTTTAACATACGGGGTGTAAGGGACATATTCTCGCAAACTGATACGGGGTTTGTTCAGTCATCGAAACTGAACAACTTTTACCAGGAAATTCTTTAGGGAAATGACTGCCAATATGGCTGCCAATTATGCATTTTTATCCGCACTCCTTGCACAGTCCCTACAATAGGATCGACCGGAATAAAAACTCCTTGTATAATTGCGTGATAGATCTTTGGCTGCCAATGCCATATTTTTTGATAGTTCTCCCAACATGCAGTACTCCCGCTCAAGTTCATTATAAGTGTGGTACTATATCTCTGCAGTTATAGGTAGTCAGCCCGTCGCCTGAATGGCAATATACGAGAATTTTCAGCTCTGTTTACTGAGTTATAATTTATACATACATACATACATAAAATCACGCCTGTATCCCTAATGGGGTAGGCAGAGCAAAAACGACCTAAACATAGGTTGTTCCGCCACGTCTGACAAGTTTCGAGGGCTAATACAGATGATGATTATGTATATTGCTATAGTGACGGGTTGTCAGCCCATCGCCTAAATTGCAATACACTGAAACCCTCGATTCCCTTAGCTGATTTTTACAGCATGCACGGGAGGAGATGCAGCTGGCACATTCTACGTTTTTTCTATCACTCCCAGTCCAGCATGGAAGCATTTACATATAATTTATAAGCCAGGTAAAAGGCATACGGTTTGACGCTTTTGTTTAATTGCAGAGCGCTGATCGGTTCCGAAGAGCGTCTAGGCGGCGGGTGCACGGGCCCGGCGCGGGGAGAGGAGCTATTCATCCAGGTGCTCGGGCACGTGCACTACTTGCCCGCAGCGTGGCGCGGGCCGGGCGCACACCAAGGACGTCGCCGAGCACTTCCAGCAGCTGTTCCAGTTCAGAGCGGTGAGTGTAGCTACAAGGCGGCGTGGGCGGACCCGGACCGGTTTTCATACAGAAAGTTTTGGTATTTTTCTTAATTTTCATAGTATTAAATATCTTAGGATGAACGTTTAGTAACCTTTCGTGTACAAGTCAGACGCGTACTTGATAGTTTTATACAGTTTCATAATCAAAACGACCAGCATCGTTGATACAGTAGTTTTCACGTCTGTACCTAAGTCTTACTTGTAGTTGTGCGTACAGACTCGTGTCCTTGTATGCGTAACTCAATAACTACAGATTTACCATGCCGAGCTCACGCAAACTAAGGTAATGTGCGTGTGTAGTCGTGAGATAAAACATAATATGTTCTAATTTCATAAAGATGAAAAGTAATAAATCAAAAATTAGGAATGCTGTTCCATCGCTCTGCCAATTAAGTTACATAATATAGGTGGCGCATTTAAACTTGCCACTTATTTTAACACGTAATTTTGGACGTTAGCGACATTTAGCCGTGTGAACCATGTGTTTGTTTCCCAGGTGTACATCCTGTTTGAGCTGCTGAGTCCGCTGCTGTGTCCGCTGGTACTGCTGTCGCTGCGCACGCGCGCGCTCGACATCGTCGACTTCTACCGCAACTTCACCGTCAGCGTGCTGGGCATCGGCGACGTCTGCTCCTTCGCACAGGTATGTTATTGTCCTGTAATGCCAAAGTTTGGATGTTTGAATGTTTAAATGGATGTTTCCATTGTTACTCAACCACGCTTCAACCATTAGACCTACTTACTGAGTTACATTCTGGAGTAGGACATATGATACCGCAGGTGAAGCTATAAAAACATACATATGGTGTGTGAATGTCTGTGGTCAGACATGGTGCAGGACGGCAGAGTGTAGAATTGGGTCTTTATGATGATTGAATGATTTCCGAACGTTGAAGGCTATTTTTTTTTTAAGATTTGTTATTTGATGTTCTCTGGTTTAATAATCTTTTTTTCTATCAGCTGGACATTCGACGACACGGGCATCCGGACTGGCAAACTCCCGGCAAATATGGTGAAAAGGTTAAAGGTAAGATCATTATTTGATTTTGTATGAAAAGATATTATGTAAGTAATTTCTAATTAAGTAAGTACAAATTGGTAAAAAAAAAATTCATTGCACACATAAGAAAAAATATTACAAGAAACAACCTTAACCGATTCCCTATCCCGCTCAGAAAACAATAGAAAATCAATTGTTATGTATGATTGAATGTCATATTATATGATTCATGGGACAGGGAACCTGTTAAAATGAATGCGTACAACGGTGGTATAGCTACCGCGTAGTAACCACCTTAAAAGATTACTCGTGCAGTTTGCAGCTGTCTCTCAAAAACAAAACCATTTATTTTCTTTAAGTTTTTTTTTTTTTTCAATTTACCTATTAATTACCAATTTGCTTACATATCTATCGTAAAAAGTGCGTGATACTTAGATAAACGGAACAAGTGGAATTTTAAACAAACCTAGAAAATCTTCGAGCGAGACAGCAGCAAATCGTAAATTGGATCAAATCTTACCTCGAAAATCTTTCATGTTAAATAAATTTGGCGTCCTACAGGGCAGCATACTTGGGCCCTTGTTGTTCTTACTTTATATTAATTATATGCCTGAACATCTTTCTCATAAATGTGTATTATTCGCTGATGATACCTACCAGTATCCTTATTGAAGGTTATAATGAACCTACATTTAATTTTGAAATTGAAAAGGCTTTGAGTGAAGCAATGGACTGGCTGAACAATAATAATTTAAAAATAAATCTTAACAAGAGAAAATATATGCAATTCCACACAGATCGCAGTAGTGCACAAATATTAAATGTTATATATAAAGATACAGTATTAGAAAAAGTCAGTAAAATAAGATTCCTAGGTCTTAATTTAGATTCCCATTGTAATTGGAAAGAACACGTGAAAAATGTTTTTACAAGAATTAATCAATTCGTATATGCGTTACATAAATTAAGTCAAGTAGTATCCGTACAAACAGCGATAATAGTCGTAGTGATACGTTATGGAATCGTTTTATGGGGTAATTCCACGGATTTCCAAGATGTATTCTTAATGCAAATACGCTGTATTAGAGCTATTTTACATATTAAGGGTCTATGTGCTCGCGGCAACTGTCCCTTTCAAACCAATGACAGAATGCGCGCTCTGTCCTTTTCTAGCATGGGGCTGTTTCAAGCCGATTTCATATATTTTTGCATATATCTCAATGTACACAAAAAAGTATTGAAAAACAGAGTTGATTATGATGTTATTCATAATTATACGGTGAATTTGATATAACATTTGCTGTTTCTAAGCTCATAGAAATGTCACAGTTGTTGAAATTCGGCATTGAGACGCCAGTTTTTCATGATATTTCTGATGATTTCCTGGTGTAGTCATAGTATTTTTAGATTATATCTATGAATCTAGTTGTTCTCCATATTTTAGAGAAGCTAACCATATATAGATTTATTGAAAATTCAACTATTAACTATCATAACAAAGTGAAATGCCGGACCGTGTTTAGCCCAATTTAGAGTACTTCCCTCCTTTATCAAAGAATTTCATGCCGTCCATATTTTAAACAAAATAATATTTTACCAGCAGCATGTATATATTTTTGACGTTTTATGTTCATTAATTCTTAACCATTACCCTAATCTGTGGCAATGTTCGGCAGGCTCCAACACCCAGTACAACCAAGGCGAGGGCGGCAAGACGGAGCTATCTCTGGTGGCGTTCTCGTGCCGGCACCCCGGCTGGCAGCCCGCCGAGCGCTCTCAGCGGCACTTCCTGCGCTCGCTGCGGCAGAGCGTGCACCACGCCGCGCCCGCCACCAACCCGCTCGTGAGTATACTACACACGGGGCTGCAGTGTTCTCAACCCGCTCGTGAGTATACTACACACGGGGCTGCAGTGTTCTCAACCCGCTCGTGAGTATACTACACACGGGGCTGCAGTGTTCTCAACCCGCTCGTGAGTATACTACACACGGGGCTGCAGTGTTCTCAACCCGCTCGTGAGTATACTACACACGGGGCTGCAGTGTTCTCAACCCGCTCGTGAGTATACTACACACGGGGCTGCAGTGTTCTCAACCCGCTCGTGAGTATACTACACACGGGGCTGCAGTGTTCTCAACCCGCTCGTGAGTATACTACACACGGGGCTGCAGTGTTCTCAACCCGCTCGTGAGTATACTACACACGGGGCTGCAGTGTTCTCAACCCGCTCGTGAGTATACTACACACGGGGCTGCAGTGTTCTCAACCCGCTCGTGAGTATACTACACACGGGGCTGCAGTGTTCTCAACCCGCTCGTGAGTATACTACACACGGGGCTGCAGTGTTCTCAACCCGCTCGTGAGTATACTACACACGGGGCTGTAGGTGTCGTCGTGAACACTGAAACTGTAGTTTGATTTCAATTTCAAACTGTTGTACTGCAATTGTATAGGCTGTAATCTTCCCGCAAACTAATAGAGGTTGCTCAATACACGATATTGAAAATCAATTAAATGAAAAAAATAAAATTGGCTACCCCATGCAAATTGTCGTGGTGGTTCGTTTTGTATGAGAAAACTGATTGTTTGTCCTGAAAGACTTTCATGGTTTAAAGTTGCTCAGTTTCTTTGACTAAGCAACCGCTATCGGTTTGCGGGAAGCTGCCCTTAACACCCGGTATATTTTTTTTAATTGTAACCTATAACGAACTGTTATCTATTTCAGAAACAAACAATGCTGGGCTCGTACATTCAGCAAAGTATATTCGGCACAAACACTCCATTGCCAGCGGTACTTTCCTTCTACCAACACCAGAGGGAGCCACAGTTCAGACTACCGGTATGTTACTTTTCCGATAAACTATGTATAAAATATTGAAAATTTAATTTATCATTTTTAGTTGAGAGAGTGACAGCGCTATCTTAAAATTAGTTAAGAAATGTTGCGGCCAGAATCTTCAGCATTGCATTGTTAATCGGCAGTACAGCGTAACCTTTAAGTCCATTTAGAAAACAGAAAAGGGTGGTATTATAAACGGATTTATCGCTCGATATTTTGGTATAATATGTCATTTAATATTTATAATTAAATATTAATATACTGTACATATTATGTAAAAATCTAGATGGTCAAGCACCGCCTATGGCTAGTTTTTAGTGCGCTTAATATTTTTTAATAACAAATACAGGATATGGACGAGACGAGCGACGAAGAGGAAGGCGAAACGTCGACCACCAACACGACCGCGCGGAGTCCAAGGACGTCGACGATGGGGCTCGCGGGCGTGAGCTCGGCAGTGGGGGCCAGCGCCCTGGGGCTGGAGTCACCCGGCGCCGCGCCGCCGCCCGACGAGGCGCGGGACATGTCCGTCAGCACGCTGCACCTCTACGACCTGCACCTGTCCCAGGTAAACACGGGGTGTAAGGGGACAGCATCATGCAAATCATATAGAGCAGGCGCTAGCATAGGATATGAGTTCGTTTACAAAAATTTGGCACCCTTATTATTAGTTCTGATACTAGTTACGAAGATCCTAGAGCACATCCATATTGATGTTTCCAATAAGTACTGTTGTGGTACATTTTAACGCTGGTGGTTCACGCCGAAATTCACAACTTAGCCGCATAAGGGGTACAGTTAAGGGCCATTTCGATTATTATAGCTTAAAAATAATTAATACTGATTTTCATAACTCTACCCCCTATGCGGCTAAGTTAGGCGTACCGCGAGGACTATTTTCCAGCCATGTTGTTATTTTTTCTTCATAAACCAGTGGAGTGAAAAAACCCTAATGAAAAAACTCCACGAGCTTATTCTAAAAACATACCATATATGATATTTTTGAGCCAGTTTGTTTCTAAGATGATAAATCTGTTGCAGGCCGGCCCCAACGTGTCGTGTTGTACGAACAACTGCAGCGAGCGTTCACGCGGCGACGGGCGCTGGGCGAGTGGCGAGGACACGCCCCTCCTGCCCCGCCCATAACCCCGGCCCGCCCCCGCCCGCGCCCCCCAGCACCCGGTGTGGGTTTAGCACGACAAACACCTACTACCGAACACATCTCAACTTTTATAACAGATCATAGCAAAGAAAAAAAAAAACGCAGACGAAAAATCACGCAGCTGACACTAGACCGGCAACTTTTTATTATTTGTGATAGATAACGGCATTCGTAAGAAACGAACAGTTTTGGAATTATAACTGTCTTCCATATACCATATGAAATGGTTGAACATTTTGATGCCATGTAGAAATAATATGAGATTAATACGAATTATGATGCCATCATTTATGAAATATTCTCATCTCGACTATTCTAAATCAACGCGGGTCACATTTTCTTCACATCTGTTATAACAGATCTGTTAAAAAAAGTTTAGATGTTTATCGGCAATATCAAAGCCACTGACTACTGAGCGCAGACTTTACAAATTAATTATCTGCCAGTTGAGTGTAGTGTTGTTTTTACTTTTTGGACCTTTTTTATGTTTGTGTGATATTGACATTTCGCGCGCTAGAGTTTCCTGTTTTTAATGATTTAATATTTTTGCATGATCGTATTTTTAAGTAGTAATATTTGATTGAATTTTATTTTGAGGTTTCAGACTTATTGTGTTTTTTTCGTGTGTCTGAACCTATTTTTTAATATCACAAATCAAGTCAAAGTATGAATGATCTGATTTAAATTACGTCATTATTCTTCTCGCTCAAAACTTTATAATTGTGAGCAGGATTGAATACAGGCGTGTGAAATCAAGTTATTTAAGCAGTATAAGGATTATAAAAATCTAGATTCTTATATAATTGGGTATTTTTAGTTGAAATTTGTACATTTAGTATGTTTAGTAGCCTTATGTAAAGGTGTTATATCGTAAATCATAGTGACTATTTCTAACTATGAAGTGACTAAAGTGATAATTTGTAGATGTGTAAAAAAACTGCAAATAAATACTTTTGACGGCTTATTTTGTCAAAATATTTATTTTTAACACTACTACGCTGCCTTACTACTCGTAATAAAATTATGCTGTTTTGGTAAAGACGGTAATAAAGAAGGTATTGCCGCGAAAAAAGAGTACAAATTTTTTATTCTTGACGTATGGCTTGAATTTTTGTATGCAAAATTATTTGTGTTGATTGTTTTTCGACGGTTTGTCGATTTTTTTGACGGCTCGGTAGTCCAGGAGTAGGGTGGTGGTCGTGTCCTGCACGAGTCCTGCACCGAATGAATTCACTGACATCGGTTACGAGAACGATTGACGTCGCGTCATCGATAAGGGAGGAGGTTTTAGGCGGTTGGTCGCCTTCAGTTGTCACGTGTTGTAGATTGATACCAACAATCAATCTCATCTCGGTCTCGGTTTGATTTCTGAGGTCATCTTCATCTTTTAACTTCTTTTTCACACTAATGAGTCGCTCTTCTTCTTATAGAGCGAGT
Organism: Scrobipalpa atriplicella; assembly: GCA_029255725.1. Lineage (NCBI taxonomy): Eukaryota > Metazoa > Arthropoda > Insecta > Lepidoptera > Gelechiidae > Scrobipalpa > Scrobipalpa atriplicella. The sequence continues at coordinate 21,689 of JARACY010003665.1, read as the reverse complement.
ATTCGAGTCGAAAAAAGTGGTACAAAGGTAACATTATTTAATATACCTACTAAATAACAAGTGTAGGGCGCCCGCCAACCTGAGACTACCACATGCCGCATAAACAAAGCATGAAGATGAAGATATTAACAGGAACGAGACGAGATTGAATGTTTTTATTGTAGGTATATTTATATAAGTGGAGGTGTAGAGTGGAGGGAGTGTTTGTGTAGTGTAGCGTGTGTTACGATTGTGCTGTCAGTGAATAACGCTAGATCATAAACTCGATTTTTCAATCTGAATCCTGTGTCTTATCTATCATATATCGACAATAATCCGATTTTTGCGTGCAGTCAGTCAAATTTTTATATTATTCTTTATATCTGCGTCAGATTCATCAATAATATTTTTCACATCTCGATATTAACATAAACTGTGATCATTTAAATTTTTTGTAAATAATATGTTAGGTTTGTCGAATATGGGTATAATGCAAGTTGATGTCACACAAAATAGGTTATTTCATTGGAATTAAGAACTTAAATACCGCACATTTAATACTCGAAAGTATGTTAGTATAGATTTTGGAAGAATACCACTAATAAACTTTAAACTCAGGTATGGTAGGGCTCCGAGAGGCTCCGAGGTATGGTTAATATTTTGTGAACTTGTTTTTCTGTCAACTTAAATCTTATTGTAAGATTTCATAAAGAGTTTTTATTGAATGGTGTAAATGTATTATTATTATTTCTCATTCGAGCCTGTTCGGGAAGAGTAAAGTGACTGAAAAAAATAAAAATAAAATACTTAGCAGAAACAATAAATAATAAAAAATGCTTCCCCTGTAATTATTAATACTTGTCGCTTACGATACTATTCCCAAACAGGCCAGAATTAATGTATTTGTAAATCTATCAGCAATAAAAGTAAAAGATTATTCGTATCGTCAGATCTTGCAATCTTTGTAAAAAAATGTAAAAATAAAAATAACAAAAATATAATTTTTTGTAAAAATAATTATAAATAGGTACATCGCAACTTACCTACTTTCTTTCAAAATGTTAACTCGTCCTACAATATATTAGCTTTTTAAAAATATACCCTACACCATTATATTCTGTGCCTACACTCAGGTAACCACAGGCTCATAAATGAATAATAATTAGGTAACAACTCAACATTGTAAGTACAGTAGGCTGCAAAAGTGCATACCTAGTACCGCCTCAAACGATTGAAGTTTTCTTGAAAATCCATGTAGCTTTTAAAATATTTATTTAAGATTCATACAATTTTTTGAAACAATTTCATTAAAATCATTTCACACTTTTGTAAAAACTTCAATCGTTTGCGGTGGCACTAGGTATGCTATTTTGCAGCCAATTTATCGTGAATTTACAAATTTATATTGGCATGTATTTAAGAGCAATAAATTTGTTTAGTGGCAATATGTTATAATTAATAGTATTAATAATTATTTGACTGTAAAATATATTGCCACTTGTGGAATTTATAGTTTTTATTTTAGAATTCTTAGTATTAAAATGGTTTGCACTTCTTTTTTCTGTTGGTTGGTTAGGTTAGGGTATAAATTTACCAGGCTGCTGTACCTACTACACCGTGACCTGAAACTACCACTCAATCAGCCTGAAAGGTGTAATTATTGCCCCTACCAGTTCACATGCAACAAACAGTGTAAAATATTTATTTCAAAACTAAGAGTTCAACTTTTAAAGTGAAAATTATAAAGATCTTCATAAATGCTTCCATTATCTGTCCTTGTTTAAAATAATAGTATTGTGGAATAATAATAATGTAATATGTATGGTGTAGTTATGTTATTAAATTAATGTAATTAATCATTTTGGCGTTGATGTGGTAAAAACGATTGTCATTTTTCAATGTTTAAAAATTATGTTGTGAAGTTCATCCTGAATATTTGAGTGATTTTAGAGCTAAATTAAAGTAGATTAAGGTATTTTATTAACTAAAATACAATTTCTGTCGGTTTTTCTCTGGGGATAAAGGCGTGATTTTATGTATGTATGTAAAATACATTTCTTTAAATAATTATTCATCTAAAGTGTTCCAATATGCGGACTAATAATAATAATATTTTTCTTGTCAATTAAAAAGTTAAAAATCAAGATTAGAACAACAATTTATTTACTCAAGGGTTAAACAACGACGCCAACGACGCTAAGTTCTTTTTGAAATAGGTATCGTTGATGTATACGATTGACGACTTTGTGAGAACTGAGAAAATAACTTACTTGCAAAATAAGCAAAAACGAAATACATTTCCTGTGTATCACTATCACGTCAGTATTCAGACAAGTGATCTTAAGGATTCTTTAGTTATGTAGTTTATTCCTAAGGGCGTGAGATCCGTTATTCGAGCGACGGGCTTGATTGTAAGTGGATAATTTTCCATACAATCGTATCTTCCATATAATCGTATCAAACCGCAATTGATTACGACCATTTTTTGAATATGCTCATGACAAAGGTAAAAGAAACTTACATCTCGTTGTCAAAATATAAAGATATTTCTTAGAAATATTACACTTACTAAAATATATGAACCGTCGAAGTATTGGTATGTAAAAGTATTGATATGTAAATATTGCAGAAGTAGTGTAATATTTGTAAATAAAAAGGTAAGTGAAATCTACATCTTGTTGTTATGAGCGTATTTTACGAAAATTGTCGCAATCGGTTCGGTTGCGATTTGACGAGGGGATTAGTGTAGAGCGTTTGTATGGAAAATGATGCACATAATACTTCCCTCTTAACCCACCCGCGTGGTGTCCGCGGAAGCTGGTCGTCCGCATAAGACGGTAACAGACAGAGGTGGCGCTACTTTTCGTAATAAATCAATTGTATATCAAATATAAGCATATTCATGAATATATATACGATTCGCGACATGAATAATTCTTCAATTGTAATCCACCAAGACTCAATTTACACTAATCATCTAAGCTTTATATTGCTAAAGTGCTAAAAGTGCCCACAGATAATGATTCTGGTTTATAAAATGAACAATTACTTTATGATGTCGCGAATCGCAATATATTCACGAGAATATTTGTATTTGAGATACAATTAGTTTATTACGAAAAGTGACGCAACCTTTGCTCAATTACGGCCTAGTTACTAATTTGTGTAACGCGACAAGTTCTTATAAAAACAGGAATTTAGTAATAATAATAAATAAAAAACAAGATTAAGTTTTAATAATTACCAAAAAAAGGTGGCAAAATTGTATGTACAGTCAAAAAAATATGTTATTACAAACTACTAGATAAATTAGGTTAATAAAAAAAAATAAGAACGCTAACTATAGTATCTATGACTAGCTAAGAACTTTTGTGTCGCTTAATACCCTTGAGAACAAAACCAACTACTTGATAACTATCAAAAACAGAAAACAAGTGTTCTAAATAAAAAATATATTAAAAAAAATGTATAAAAACATTATAAAAAAAATAGAGAACAATATTTTTGTTCACCTAAGTTGAGATCTGTCACCAAACTGCGATCCCCAGGTAATTTATTGGTCACCAAGTTATTCAATACGGTCACCAAGAAGCGATCACCAAATTAATGTCAATTGGTATCTCAAATTATAAATTGATTACTATTTTACGATCATCCGAATAATTTGATCTGTCACCAAATTAATACAATATCTGTGACCAAATGAATATATCTGTCATCTAATAAGTAGATTGATTCCGTATTTGCTTATACTTTTTCTATCCATTAATCCTCTGAGATAATGTTTCAGTAGAAAATTTCAGCTGTTCTACCTACTCGTATAACGGTTAATGAGATACATACAGCCCGCTGACAGACAAACAGACAGACATCATCATCTTCCTAGCCTTTTTCACGTATCTCACGGGGTCTGCTACCTAATCTAGGTGATTGAACGAGGGTACTGGTTTTTACACAGAGCGACTGCCATCTGACCTCTGCAACCCAGAAGGGAAACCAGACCCAATCCCAAATAAGCCAACGTAGAACCAACAAACTTTGGTCATTTTACCGGTGACCGCTCGGGACCCCCTCGCGACCCCCCAGGGGGTCGCGACCCACAGGTTGAAAGACACTGGTTTAGACCATGAACTGAACAACTTTCTCTATGGAACGTCGGTCGAAATATGGAAAGAAATTGGCTTCTCTTAGGAACGATGTCAGCTGTTTGAGTAATTTTGTATGGTATTCAACCTATGTTCCATTGAAAAAGTTGTTCAGTTTCTTGGTCTAAACAAGTCCTTATTTTTTTTTGGTGAATGGAAAATATCGCTGTATTGTAATTGTAACCTGGTGCGCCGGGGCTACATATCTGAGGCTGAACCACAACTTCTTGCAATAATATTAATACCATCAGCCCATTGTTAGCTTAGACATTTGTATCAGGTTAAATAATTAACCGAATTTTGTAAATATTAGTTCAATTTATAAACTGTTTAAGTACTCGTGAGTAAGTGTATTGTGATATCATTATGAAATATTTTTGTCAGCACGTGATGTTTCTTATTCTTTTTTTATTGGGAATAACTAAATTCAATAACATTTATGATATTTGCTATTTTCATTAAATGCGATATAAATTATTCCGATTAGTTTTTTTTGCTACTAACATTTCTTTAAGTGGTACGAGTCGTTTCTTTAAGTCGTATATTGCAAATGTTGCAATTAAATTAGGATGGCCATTAAAATTATATTATCGATCCTATTTAATGATGCAATTAATATAAGTCTCAATGTGTCATCGATTATTTTGCAATAGGAACTAAATTGTATTTATAACAAGTTTTATACAGGGAGTAAAAATATTTGCTGACCAAACTTTAGTTAGGGTGTGAACCTACTATGAAACTGACTGAACAACTTTCCCCAAAGAACATAGGCAAAATATAATAAAATAAATTTAGTCCTTCCATACAAAATGGCTCGAGGCGATAACACCATTTGTATGTAAGGGTCATTTTTGCTTAAGGAAAGTTGTTTACTTTTATGGGTAGGTTCACATACTAAAGTTTGGTGAACTATTTTTTTTATGCAGGTGACGTCATACTTTTTTTTCATTTATTTTCTAATATTACAAAAAAATAATTTGGTATGAAGATAGATTATAATAACGCAAATCTAGAATTATAAAAAAGCAATTGAAATCTCATACAAGTGAAAGGGAGGCAAAAAGGGGGGTATCGTAAGACAGGTCTTTTAAAATAAAATCGAGGTTTCTTTAAAAAAGACTGAAAATTTTTAAGTCTCGAGATATTTGCATTCAAAGTTGCACTATTTGTCACAAATTTAATGCAAAAATTGTGGTATACAACGTGTAACAGAAAGGGTATATGCATCGAAAAAGGTGTGAATCTACCCATGAAACTAAACAACTTTCCCTAAGGAACATAAGTGGAAAAACGAAAAAAAAAAATGACCTTCCATACAAAATGCATCAGCTGATAGCGCATTTTAGTATGGGAAATCAAATTTCTTTTTTCGTATTTCGACCTATGTTCCTTAGGGAAAGTTGTTCAGTTTCATGGGTAGATTCACACATTTCACGATGCATATACCCTTTATGTTACATGTTGTATAGCTCTTTAGTTGTAGTTGTAATGAAAACTATAACGAAAAGTGTAGCATTTATAGTTTACGAAATATTGAGGAAAACCGTTTCAACTAAAACTACTTAATCTGTAAAGGTGAAATTATCCTTATATACAGCTTTTGTATAAGCCTGAAATCAAATTTTGAAGATAATTATGCTGTTATAAGTAAACATTCAGGCTACGGAACCCTACGGATGTAGGGTTCCGTAGCCTGAATGTTTACGTGTCCGACACGCTCTTGGCCAATTTTTCTTACTTTATCTAACCTACTACAATCCCGGATAGGGTTTATTTGTATGTGATTTCAGTCTCCCACTCATCTCTCACCATCATATTTTAACCGTTATTGGAACTTGTACAGTTAATACCAGTACAGCCTAAGATTTGAAGGCGCAAAGTTATGAAAAACTGTGCAAACCCAAAGGGAAAACGTTTATCCTTGTCTAACGACGGTGTTTGTTTTTCTGTTCTCCATTTCAAGGACTGCATCGGTCCCAACTTTACTACGTTAATAAACATGAAATTTCTATAAAGAACCGACTGAATTTTTGTACTTACATTACGTAAAATATCATACCCAAAAATACGATTTTCTTTAAAACTTAAGTTCTTACGCTTTCCTAAATACAGTCCCAACAGTTCGGCAAAAATGAATCCCGCGATAGCTATTCTTATCGCCCATTATTTTTATGGTGGCGGGAATCCCTGCATGTAAAATACCTATCAGTTTCGCCATCTAATCTACGTACATAGAGGCTACAGAGATCTACAAAAAAATTATGATGGCGCGTTGATGTCTTTCATAACGCCAAGTTGCGCTGAGGCTGTCTGAGCGTCTGTGCTACGAGTATGACGTGACATTTAGCTCCATAGTGTTTTGTTGACAAACATTGCTATGGATTCGTGGAGAGCATGACTTAACTAAATCTTAACCAAAATCGTTGCCGTCCCTTTCTGTTCTCTCAGGATTGACAATGATAGGTGACCATTTTAGTCAAGATTTAATTATTTGTGCGCATACAAATCGATTCCATTGTTTCAGATGGTTCTCGCAGCGCTAACTGTGTTAATAAGTTGTGCGTTTTTTAAAGTCACTCGGATCTAGACTATAGGTTACTCTACTTATGTAATGGTGTATGTGTCGATTTCAAGAAATGGTCAATTTTACGATATGGCTACGACATATGCACAACAATGTAGCCAAACAAAAGCTGCACGTGTAAGTACTTGTTTATAGTTGCAGAGAAATATAATAATTTGGTTAAGCAAATTATACATTATTTAATTACTTATTAGGGCAGCAACACACCTGCGTAACGTTCGGCTCCGAAAGTTCAGTTCAACACGCTGTCAATGCTTTTTGCATTGCCTGCCCTGCAACACACCTGCGGAAGGTTCAGCGCTACGGTCGAGCCGATCCTTCCGCGAGTACGCGTTACCCCTAAAACCCTGTATGGTTAGCACTAAAACCCAACACCCTGTATAGTTAGCACTAACACCCAGCATTACCATAAACACCTTGTGTACCATCCTTCAACAAGAATTCTCGTTATATCGACTGTTCGGTCGAAATTGGTGTGTCGTATACGACCTAAGGTACTGCCGCCGAACTACACACAGGTGTGTTGCTACCCTCATGTATTAGATTTGAAAGGTCAGATTTAAAGTTATATCTTATATATGTTTATTGTCAGGGTCGCAGGTTTCAGTGTGGTGGAGGAATGGCGCAGGAATGGTGCGGTGGCGCGGTGCGTCCCAGGGTGGTGCGGTGGTGCGGCGGCCCCGGGCGGCGCGGCGCGGCGGTCGCGAGCAGCGCCGAGTGGGCACACGGCTATAAGTAAGAGGCGCGAGCGCCGCGGCGAGGTTAGTCGCCGTCCGCGTCGCCAGCCGACAGCGGTGTCATCCCTCCTCCGGTGCGTCCCACCCCTGCCCACATCGCGATCCCTGCGCACGCTCCTTTCTCACACGACCGGCGATCCTCGCTTGCGCAACCCGAAAGGTCGTCGCTATTGGCATTTAAACGCTCTCTGACATTAACGTTGCATTTAAATGTGCGATGCAGCTTCCTCGTTGAGCTTTACTGTCGCAACTGGTGTCGTTTGGGAAAGGCGCAGGCGCTGACTCTCGTCTCTGTTGCAGCAGAAGCCCGAGCTAGTCGGGCAGGCGCGCTCAGTCCCGCACGGACACTCTGCCGCACTCACCGCCCGCCATCCGCCATTCGCCAGTCGACAGACGCAACGCACGCAATATGATCGCCAGGATAGCGCTGTAAGTGACACTATATTTTGAATACTTTTAATTTAATAACGTATAGTAGGATTTCTATTACTTATCTAATTTTTAGGATATGATAATTGATAAATTGTTCAATTTGTATTTTTATTTAAATGATGAATTATAAAATCAGTTTAATCTTTGATATTATAGTTAAGTTAGGTAATTTTATGTATTGATCGTAGGTATATATTCAATTTGATTTAATATATTAATTCGGCGTAAGTTTCACAAGCCTTAAACATGCTCTAAGAAAGATTTACGCGACTTTTATGGGTTTGTCGTCTCTGAACACAAGAATAGGCGGTATCAATCTTCGATGCGATGAAAATTCGATCTGATTTGTCGTGTGGAAATCAGGTTTTCATTGCTCAACAGCAGCCAGCTGGCATCACGAATGAGGGCGCGTGTTTCTCAATGAAGGCTGCGAAACATTGCTTTTAAAATATGCACGACTTTGCCGCGCGCATATTGTCTCCCGCCCGGCTGCGCCCGCGCGCCGCCCGCCCGCGCCGTCGCCACCGCCCGCTATACTTCGCCCTCCTCTCCTAGTGGCTCTTATATACCCTATTTCTGGGAATATTTTCTGCTTACAAAGTTTTCCTAAGCTCTTATTTCTCGAGGCAAAATTAAAGAGGAAATAAAAAGCGGTTATCTAGTTATTACATTTTGTAAGCATTTCTTGAGTAGGTTTTCGAGTATATCTCGCTTCGCTACCGTTGGTAACCAACATTTCATCAATCCTTCTAAAAACAGAATTGTTCTGGTCTTAAATGAAAAAAAAAACATAAATTAAAGCTTCTGTAGCTTTTATATGCCGGTGCATATTACGCCTTTTGTCTAGTATTGTATTATTTATAAACGTTACGAGGCCCGTTTTGAATGAGTCATATTCATAATCACTTTGTTTTGTATTATAATTTTAATGTATAATCAAATCTCTGCACATAAAAACCATTCGTTTTCACAATGAATGCGTATAATATTAAAGATGAGCTACCGCAAATTTGCGGCATCACTGTGTCGTAAACTTTCTGCGGAGTGGAGCTTGATGCGTCGCCGATGCGTTTTCCCCGGTACGGGGCCGCAGCCGGCGCACGCGCATATTTATGCAAATCGCACAGGATGGACGTCTCCACAGCCAAGATAGCATCCCTGCTGTGCTGTAACGAGAGTTTCTCTTTCACGCACTTAATAAATTACCAATAATAAATTTTGTTGATACGAGCACAGTGATACAGGCTGATTATAATAAGTATTGTATCGTCTTATGTAGGAACTTAAGCTGTGTTTATTTGTAGCTTTATTTTTATCGTGAAGACTTTTCAATATAGGTATTCATAAATCTCATTATGTATTTGTCCATGCCGGTCCAACTCTATTTATATCGAGCTTTTTTAAGAGATGTTTTAATCAGGAATTAATCATTTTCTAAGTTCTATTTATAATCTTAACTTTTTCGATATTTCAAACACCATTAGCTTCAAACAGCAGTAAGCATACACCAGTAGGAGTAATTTGCAAATTACAGATAAGAAATAAGTAGTCTCCGGTAGAAATAAACATATTGAAGGGACACTTAATTATTTCTCACTTCCATAGCTTTAAATTACACTAATACCAATACTTTATGTAACACTGCTTAAATGATCATTGCAATGACTATGACTAAGCTTCCATGAAAACTAAATAATAAGCTAGACAAAATAAATATAAAACAACGTTCTCTATTTTTAAAAGCAACTTAGCAAAAAATACTACCCGTGTATCTTTCCTTTCAAAAGTTGGATGCTCAGAGGTCGCAATTTTATTGTGTAGCGTAGGTTCATAATTACTCAATTTAAAAGAGTCTAGTCTATTGACTAGTTTTAATGCAAATTATAACTAGAATTCCTAGATTTGATTGTTCATAGTTTTCCTTAAGAATTGACTAGTTTTTATACATATTAATATGAAAGACTTTTAGACTATGTTTCCCATGAACTTTATGTCTTTGTAACATTTATTACCCGGCGGGGATCACATAATCTAACTAGAATTCCTAGATTTGATTGTTCATAGTTTTTCTTAAGAATTTCGAGGAGAGGCCATCACTTATACGGATGATCTAACCAATTGCATTGTAAAAGATTTCTCTAAAATTATCAGCAAAACAGGTGTTAAGTGAGTGTAAGAGGTGTAAAGTGAATACATAAGCTCTTTCTAAGGTGTGTACATTTATCGCAGAATTTCTTTTGAGCAATTTTTTTTAGTTATTATTGTTGCCAATCTAGCGAAGTTGTTGAAGAACCTGCAAGGTCGCACGAACCTGTCTTTCTGTTTAAAAATATACCTAAGTACATAATGCATAAATACAGGGTGTCCGGTAGTAGATTTACTATTTCAATTTTAAATAACAAAAAACTACAAAGGGTATAAAATAATTACATTAAATAAATGCATAAAAAATTAAACTGTATAAATACCTATATAAGACTTGAATTAATGCAAGTTGCAAAAGTTCCATGCCCTTACAAAGATTGTAGAATGTTGTTTTGGTTGTTGCTGTTGCCGTTTTCCTCATTTCGGTATCTGATATTGTAACCAAATTGTGGTTCCTATTTAAAAAAAATCTTCAAGTTTTTTCAATCATCCATTGGAATTTGCTTTGGTTCGAATTTCGATGACTTTATGCGTTTCAAAGATGTCATCAACATAATTAATGGACATTTTAGGTATGTAACAGCTTGATTCGCAAGAATGCGATTTTCTTGAATTTCTCAAAGGTTATTTAAGTACTGGTTTAAAGTTGACATTTAACCTTCCGGTCCTACCTGGACAAGATACCAATTGTGTCTAGTTTGAGACAATACTATCCATTCGTTGAGGGCACGACATAACTAAATCTTGACTAAAATTATTGCTGTCCCTTTCTGTTCGCTCATGATAGAAAATGACAGGTAGGTATAGACTTATTATTAGTAATAAGTCGTGATTTTTGCAATTATGAATTGCTACCATTACCTACCTACTTATTTCCTTAAAATGTGAATAAAATAAGAATGTTGTGGTAGAATTTAGCGGTCTAATCTGATTCGAATATACCTTTGTGATTCGTACCCTATAGTATGTATAATGTTGCGACATAGATGTACCACTTCGAACTGTAAGATTTATCTGAATCGCATAGGTAGCAAAGAAAACTAAGAACAATTATTATGAAATTTTCCAGGTCCAAGAATAATGGTATCAGCTCTCTATAATATAATTATATAGGTACACAAAACACGTACTTAAAATCGAAGTGTAATGATTATAATATTACCAACATTTACATAACAATATGCTGCGCCCAAAGTTCACGACTAGGACATGCAATTTAATATAATAGCTATTGTTCAGCCGACGCGAAGAAAGTACCTGGTATAAATTTCTTGTGAGTTAACGCAAAATCTTACGTATGATCTTGATAGCGATAGACAATTGTTAAAAATATGTAATGTTATTGTTCTGCTGCACTTCCTAATTAGGTAATTGACCATAACCCTTGGTATAGCGTTGTTTCACTTTCGTTTCGAAAAGTAACGTTACGCGTTGACAACTCGTCGTAAATGCAAAATTGGTTTCGGGTTTTGTTTTTGAATACAAATCGCGCGAGGAATTTCTCCTTCGCAGTGTTCAATTTTTTTTATAATCTTTTCTAGGCACGTGAGAAGGAAAGTTAAGTTTTATTTATTTTCTACGCAAGCAAAATTGAGCAAATAGCCCATCTGATGCGTACGTTCGACTGGCTATTCTAAAATTAATGAACGATTCGTGAGCTGCGTCCGCGCTTGCACTCATAAATAGCTTCTTTAAATATTTCCTTCCTACTAGCGATTACATATTTGAAAAAGAGAAGGTGTGTGGATCGATCCTTGATGATTGCGAAAGGTGCACGCACCTATACTAAAGCTTTCTAGGCAGGTTAGCAAATTTCGCCGTGTATATTGAATGTAGATATGCGCGTCGGTCGGGCCGTCGCCTGTTTATGCGCGTGCGCGCGGATATCCTCCAGGGCCGGTGGACTGCAGGCAGGCGGCTGGTTTCCCCGGAGGTCGGTGTTGTAATGGCCTGGACGTCCGTTGCTATTTGTTCCAAGAATGATATGAAAGTTCTTTGAATAAGTTAGTTTTAGTATAAGAGAAACACGACAGAAAAAGTCTCTTACATGAAATCTAACTCACGTATCGCTGGAAGTTAATAGCAGTAAAATTTTAATTATGCAATATACTTCATACAACATTTTAGAAATTACGAGTATATTATAGGATTACTCCTACGCAGCTGTCATAGAAGCCAGAACCTATAACTATAACAGCTGCCTGCCTATAAGGTACCATCACATCAATTAGGAATTATGTTATTAGCTTAACATTTTAAATATTTTTCTACGATGGTTTAAATACACTGATTCGATTACTATCATCAGATCATCACTGATGATAAATAATTAACAATTACTATACTATGATAAATATGAAGTGGTCTAGGCCGGTGTCCCCCAGAGCGGTGCAGGCAGGTCACGACACGTGGTCGTGGGCTCGGGGGGCCCGCGCCCCACGCCCCGCGCGCTTCTACTCAACTCTCGCGCAGACTCGTCTTCGGCGACCTTCACTTTCGCTTTTCAATACGAGTTTTAGTTATCGATCACTAGTACTATCTGTAATCCTGTTAATAAGTCAATAGGTAAAACCTTGCCATGCTACAGGTTTTCATAGATTTTGTTATTGTGAAAAATATTTTCTCTCCCATACGGAGTGTAACAATAGGTAGGGGTATATGTGTCGCAGGATTATGATCAAATTGGGGTTTTGATAAATCATCCAGGATTTTGATCAAAGCCCGGACTTTGACAAAATAGATGTCATAATCCTGAAAAAATATAGGATTTCGACAAGATTCTAAGAAATATGAAAAATGTAAAAAAGATTCTAAGAAAATTAGGTTTTTATTAAAAATCTGATTTTATTATTATCCTGCGAGAGCAGTTGATCAAAAATTGGATTATCTTAGGATTGTGACAAAGTCCTAGATTTTTCTCAGGATTATGACGAGTATTTTGTCAAAGTCCGGGTTTTGATCGTAATCCTGCGACATATGCACCCTGAAGGATCTACCCATAAAACTGAACAACTTTTCCCAAGAAACGTAGGTCGAAAAATAAAAGAATTATTATCGTAATATATTGCGCGCATTTTTAACGAAGCGATGTTACTGAAACGTGTTCTTTCGGGGTCGGTTAAATCGACACTTTAGGTGCCAAATTCATTCATAGGTACTAACGTAAACGTTTACAATCAATATAAAAAGATAACTATCTCGCGTATGCCCCCGTATCTGTCAAACTTCCATACCATTTGACAGATAAATGTTTATTGCGGCTGCATGCTACGGGGGCTGGCTGTCGTATCAGTTGCCCGGAAACTAGGTGCACATGTGTAATTAGAGTGGTTACATAAGGTCGTCCTCCTATTCCCTGTTCACTCAGCCTCCCTCTTCACCGCTCCCTCACCCCTCGACCTCCGCGAGACGACTCGCCGACCGGCCTTCACTTTCGCTTTTACATGTCAACCGATAGATTCTATTCTAACTATATGCTGAATATGGTAGAACAGGATATGACGGAATATTGTGGCGATTAGATGAGATACTCTTGACACTTGGAAATAGAGCTAGAGTTGTTTCTATTGTGATTTTTTTCTATATCGGCATGAAGGATCATCACTAGCCGAAAATAAACCACTAAACAACAGAAAAATTCCATTTCATTTAAGTATAAATTAGTAGAGTCGGGAATAAAGGTCAGAATAAGAGTGGATCCAAGATGTATCAGAAATTTTACTCAGTTTTCGTTATATTCTTTCGGTTAAGATGGCTGTCCATTTTGGACCGATTGTTTGCAACATGTTAGCGCTGATTTGACGCGGGTAATCGAGCATGTCGTGTTGGCACGTCATGTGTACCACGTCATGCCGATGTTACGTCCAACGCCGCTTTCGCCTCTCGCGTATCACCGGAGATCAACCTCTGCACCTTCCACCATCATGCACTGTCATGAATCATGATAATGAACTCGTTCTTGCGTAACCGTTTAACGTCACCCAATGCTCGAGCCATCCGCCCGAACTGCCTACAACACTCTAATTACAAAAATGTTAATGGTTTAATTTAAAAGCCTCTATTATTACTTACTTATTGTCTAACACAGGTGTTGCATTATCAGCATTAGAATACAAATTGCATTGCAAAAAATTACCTACGAAGCATGCTCGCTCAATCGCACAACAGCATAAACGGTAATTTCGTGGGAATTTCAAGGCACTGGCTAAAGAAGTGTTTGTTTAAAACCATTTTTTTTTAAATTCAGTATATGTCTATTATTGTGTCTAGTCTAGGCGATACATAGCGCCTATAGTTCGGTATGCAGTTACGCAATGTTCAGCAGGAGCCGAGTGTATTGTCCAGCGGGCGGTATCTCGAGTCTGGTATGAGCGGCGGAGTTGTCGGTTTGCACTTTCTACATCTGGTATCTGGTAGAGCGATATGTCAAGGGCAGCCGGTGGCACTGGCGGGCGGCGCAGTGGCCGACGACAGCTCGCCACCAGCGGGCGGCGGGTCACGACCCGCGCTCGTCTAATCCTTCCCAACTTACGCAACACCCGAATTTCGCCGCCGGCCGAATCGGCTCTTTGTTCACACATTCCTATGATAGCATCGCTTAACATTTCTGCCACAAGAACCGGGTTTATAAGCCATTAATCATTAATCCAGCGAAAATTGCAACAACACATAATACTTTCAGCGCGGTCAGGCTTGTAGCGGAAAATTACAGGAGCGTTTTTCTCGGCGCGTGCACCTTCTGTATAGTTGCAGCTAAAATGATAGAATCGATAGAATGTTGCAATGCCACTCTATTTTATCGATGCCGCCTCTGGAATGCGGCCAGTTTGATTATGCTAGGCCTTAGATGAATATTATGCGCATAAGTGTGTCCTGTCCTGAGGAGTAACAGTCGTCGTATTTATTGTATTCTGATTTAAATAAATTTAACGACATAAATAATGTAACAGACGTTCACATTACAAGTCGTGCCACTATGCGAAGGCACTGTAGGACTTATATGTTTTTATGACCATTCAAAATCGATTATCGTAAACATTAGTGGCACTAAGGGAACGGAAATTAAATTATACCTATAAGTTTGAAAAATTGTTTTATGATTATTGACTATGTTTGTACAGAACTTTCGAGCCCCACCCGCAGTTTATACTCTTTAAATTATATTCTATCTAAAGCTTTCGTTTGGTTAAGTTTAATAGGCAGTAACATATAATGTCCTAACTATCTTTTTACTAAGCAATTTCATTCACTTCCTCTCATTTTTACAGCTGGAACTAATTCTAAAACTGACTACTCTTAGATATAGCTAACATTTAAGAGTACCTATATCTGACATTTGGTAAATTAATAAGTGGTTATTTGCTCGTCTGGTTTTACTGGTTCTTCGATGTTTTATCATCATTTCGTGAGATTTTTGATGTGGTTAGAATGTTAATTATTGTATTTGACATTTTACTCGAATAACACCTACTTAAAATACATAAGCATGCGAGAAACACGTGCTTATCTACTGGTTCTCAACTATGTTGTAAAAATTTGCTTTTTTTTTTCATGATAGATAGATGGGCTTGTCTTGATGTGCTTGGGCGTTATCTCGGGTACCTGAATAACAACGTAATGCTTTTAGGGTTCCGTACCTCAAAAGGAAAAAAGGAACCCTTATAGGATCACTCGGTTGTCCATCTGTCTGTCTGTCTGTCTGTCCGTCTCTCAAGTTATCAAGTTGTAAAAGAATCATACTTCTAAGTCTTCGCAGTCAAAAGTTACGAACGTTTGTTTGATTAATTGCAAGGGAACCGAAAACTAAAAGGACTTATACTTTTTTTGTGATCTTACCAAAAAAACGCTGTTTTTGGATTTTTTCCTTTGATTGTGCTAGGAGACGTTGCTTCTTTCCAAATTTCAAGATCCTAGGTCACCGGGAAGTAAAGTACCTTATAGGGTTAGCCTTCCTCAAGATTCAAATACCTATAGGGTACGTCCCGTATGAAGCAGTGTCAAAGGAAAAATTTCGAAAACTGTAAATTTGTTCACACATCACGAAAAAGAAGGATTTTTTCATTACAAACTTATTTTCGTAGTCCTCTCCCTATATCAAGTATGGAGACAACAGCAAAGTTAACTTTGGCCATCACTCCAGTTCATATTTTTGTGTGAAAAATGTCTTTACAATAGTTACCTTTTCGGGGGAACAAAACTGGGGGTTCTATTTCGCTTTAAATACCCCCTGGGTTGGTACGGAAGCCTCGGTGAGCGAGTCCGATTCGCACTTGACCGTTTTTTTATTTTTTATTATTTATAT
This sequence comes from Scrobipalpa atriplicella, assembly GCA_029255725.1. NCBI lineage: Eukaryota > Metazoa > Arthropoda > Insecta > Lepidoptera > Gelechiidae > Scrobipalpa > Scrobipalpa atriplicella. Next base: position 5,363 of record JARACY010003665.1, on the reverse strand, counting down.
TCTGGTTTTAAATATTACAAACATATACCTTTAGTAATGTGTGTAGGTTTTATACAAGTATCTGTTTCTGGAAAGAAGTAGTAGGTAAGATAAGTGTATAATGTGAAAAATTCATCTCTGTAGTAATATGCGCATCTATAGGTAGGTTATATTCAGCCACTCTCGCTCAGGTGACAATGACCGTTGAAGCACCACTACTGTCGAAACAAATAAAATAAAACATTTGGAGTGCAATGTCCCAAACCTCTTTCCAAATGCAGAACGTTAGTAAGTTTGAGGTGTTAAAGGACACGGCAAATATGTAAAAAAGACACCGTATTTTTATAAAATTTTAAAGCTTTCCTTGAAAAACACTTCAAAACTTGATATTAAAACCTCATGTTGTTGACACTTTACTTACCCCGTAAAAGACGCAGGCGTATGTAAAATTTATGTAAGTACAATGTATATGTTACGCACAATCCCCGAAATCGCCCATTGGCCGGAAAAAAGGCACACTTCGCGGTTTGGCAAATGCAAAAAGCGCAATCCCCGAATTGTCCTTTCATTTCGGCCATTGAGCGTTTTACAAAAACCATTTCGCGGACTGGTAAACACGAAACAGCCAATTGCCGAATCCATTGAAATATCAGGTGTAAAGGACATTAAAACACCAGGCATGAGGGACAACTTAACGCAAACTGATAGGGGTTGCTCAATCAATGAAACTGAACAACGTTCAACAGGAAATTCTTTCAGGAAAATAAAATATTTTTTGCCTTATGCCTGGTGTTTTAATGTCCTTTACACCTGATATTTCAATGAATTCGCCAATTGGCTGTTTCGTGTTTACCTGTCCACGAAATGTTTTTTGTAAAATCCTCAATGGCCGAAATGAGAGGACAATTCGGGGATTGCGTGTTATACATTTGCCAATCCGCGAAGTGTGCCATATTTCCGGCCAATGGGCGATTTCGGGGATTGTGCTTAACATATACAAGTACATGTATTTTCGCATATTTTATGGAATGGTGTTATATTTTGGCGATTCTGTATCGTTAACGTCGCTTACTTAAGTATGTCCTTGTATCCTGGAGAGGGGTCCAGCCCGTGTTATTTGGACTCTACAAGTTTTGCAAGTGACGCTTTCCGCCGCGACCAGTTTCACTTTCCTGCTTGCCTTTCCAAAAATACTCGGTGAGATAACAGATGAATAATACATCGGGGTATTTGTGGATTGCGTACGGCTACCTCAATCGTGATTATCATTTTATTGAGCTGTAATGAGCACGGCCACGTCAAATAAATTCGATTATTTTCGATTCCTCCGTTTGTAAGAGAGATGAAGATACCCTGTTGTTTCGAAACTAGCAGACATCTCTTCAAAATGAGCGTAATCAGAAGAATCAAAATATATAGTGTTGTAGTCTACTTGCCATGACGATTAGATTAGAAATTCTTTCTAGAGTGGTTGTGATGCTTGCAGTTTCAGTCATGCTTGCCTTCATTATTGATTGTGACGTGACACTATTCTGATCTGATTGTATAGGGACTTTTGCAATCAAAGATATCTTGGTTCTATGTCTAATGAAAGAGTGGCACGTTTCGTTCACAACCCACTGCTGAGCTAAGGCCTCTTTGCTTTCGCCGTTTTCAGTAAAGCTGGAATTTCCAACCTCTCTATATCTTTGATTCTTGAAGTCTCGCAGCTCTTTACGTCCTCTCTGTCGGAGCCATCTTCCACGATGGCCGTTTTTAGCCAGGTTGTAATCATCTATAAATTTTATTTGGGGACATTAAACTGAAGGGTGTGGCGCATTCTCGATTCAGAGCCTACGCATACGCATGGACGGTTCCTGTTTGCGAAACGTGTTTTATGTGCCGGCATTGTGGTAAAAGTTGATTTTCTGCTTGAGGAAGCGTTTGCATTTGGCAAGTACATTGTCCTTGACACGTGAGGGTCTTATGCTTCCTTAAGGGTTTATGAAGTAGGAGTGCTTTGCTTAGTCTTATCATGGCAAGATGTTTGTTAAATAACAAAGCTAGCTCTATAAATACTTAAATATGAAAAGAACCCTTAGGACATAATCCCCGCTTGCAGGCTTAGATCTGCGACTATCGGAAATATCGGAATACGTTCCATCGCTCTGGCAACAGAGCAATCAAGGTGCTACTCAAAAAGACTAATTTGTTATGGTGTATTAAAATAGGTGCCTTACATTATAATGCTCCAAATATCTAATAGGTAGAGCACAAGTCATGAGCTCTGCATATATAGGAGATTTGATTCTGATTGAGGACAGCAACCGTGTCCTGGTTGTTTTTAACTGCAGTAGGTATCTGATGTAATAAAAACGGGAGGCCGGATTTTGATAGTGAGATAAGGTAATATTGTGAAATTTTGTGAGAGTAGTCAAGTCAAGCTATATCGTATGCTGATGATGTAGTGCGGTGGTTATATAGTGCGCCAGCGCCGAGGAACGCGCGTGATGTGGGTGCCAAATTTGTGGACATTCTCGAGATCTATCTACTGCTCTAACAATAACTATACCTATCAATTTTAGACAACACTGAGCACAGCTCGCCCATACTGCATTGCAGAACAAACACTTGTAAGTTACTTAAAGCTGCGCAAGTAACAAATTGGATCTAGACACTACTTAGGCAGTAAGTACCTAAATACAGTTTATGAAATTCTGCATTTTTGTAGCCACTTAGTCACCATTCAACCTCTGGTGACCTTCAGTAATATTCTATTCCTAACTTTTATTGCTTTTAAAGATCAAAATGAATCCTTGATCTTTTTTTTCCGCGGTTGCGGTTGGTGAATAGGTGTGACTTAACCGTTGATTGATCTATTTTATTTATAGATTGTATTTATTTCAAATAGTTCAAATTATTTTACTGAAATTAGTCAATGTTTAGCTTACACAAATATTTCAGCTTAATTTAAATTAAATCTAGTCAAAAAGCCCACCTCTGAGCATATCTGACTCAAATGTCCCCATCACGCAAGCCGTGTTGCTACTTGAATGGCATGGCATGCGAAGTACCATTCAATGGTATACTTACTGTCAAATGGTACAACTGGTCCGGCGGGAGATGTGCTAAACCAGATATGATCCGGAGCAAGGGTCACATCCAGGGTCCCGCAGGTGTGCCTCTATAGTTCTTTAATGCTCACACCATGGTCCGCCCGACTCTACCACGAAAGGGACAAACAAATACTCCTGATACAAATCCGCATAATTTTGTTGTTTTTTGTCATGCTGCTGCTTTTCAACTTAGATAAAAACACAAAGGCTACTTTGACATGCCTTGAATCCCTCAACTATACGGGGTGAAAGAAACAGCTTCTCGCAAACTGTCAGGGACTACTCGGTCTACGACAATTTAATTTATTTTTTTCAAGTAATGAAATATTTTCAAAAAAAAGCCCTTGTGTATAACCGCGATGAAGGACCTCGATATTGGTCAAACAACGGTCGAACTGCGATAGATAACACATCGTCCCTGTAACTAACTATTAAGGTTCGCGGCACGCACATTGTTAATTACTACGTGTCCACCATTTAGCCGGACGCGGGTTGATGAACCGTGTACGTGTTATAAAACCGTTGTCTAATAAAAGCTTAGAAACCCTGATACTATTGTTAAAGTAAATAATATAATGTGGAGGTTGTAAGGTTTTGAACCACAACACCATAATTATTTTTCATTACCATCGCTGTGAGCTTCCTTGAGGTCGGATCGGAATGCTATGCTGAATGTTCGAAGTTGTCAAGTGTGACCGGTTGCCACTATTTGTGGCAATGAAGGAACAAAGCGGATTCTCCCTGGTCACGTTGCATATTGGACCGGTCACTCACGGTCACAGTTCACGTTTAAAATATCAAGATGGTGCATTTATAGCATTTCCTGTACATTTATACGACTGCTATTCATATTAATGACGCCCAAACCGCTGGCGATGTTTGCTACTTTATAAAGCTGGTTGCAACAAGCTTGGCAAGGATATCTACTATTTCACAGTCTTATTGAGATATGCATGCATTATCAACATTTTATGCAAGAAATATTATCAATGCTAACTTAATCAGTCTTATCAAAAATGGCTCTGATTTCAACCTATATGTAACAGTGTAGAGGTAGTTATATGTCGCAAACTGTGTCTCTACTGGTTTTACCATTAGCCCTAAACTTTTAATCGCCGAATATCGATCGAGTGCTAACGCGCCACCCGGATCTTGCTATGTAAACTAATTTCTCCGAATTTGATATTATGTAACGGACTGGTCCTCGCTGAACATTTGTTAAGTGGTGTAAGTACCTACACACTTTATTAATTGATTGCGTATTTAATTGTTCTACGTAGGTAGAGTCAAATACTCGATAAGTATGCACACGAGATCGTAATAAAATAATTCAGATCAATAAGTTCAAGTCGGTTATTTACAATAATCATACCTAGGTCACATATAGCCTAGGTCACGATATCTCGCGACTGCGTTGCGCGTGGACGTAAATATTACTCACTCAATCAATAGTCAAAAATGTTGCAAAAGTGATTACGATTTAATGCCAATTGCCTTTATTTAGTAGAAACTTTTATGCGAAAGGTTCGATTATTCAGATCAACGAAGTAAAGTATCCAAGGACAATGTACTTGCCAAATGCAAACGCTTCCTCAAGCAGAAAATCAACTTTTACCACAATGCCGGCACATAAAACACGTTTCGCAAACAGGAACCGTCCATGCGTATGCGTAGGCTCTGAATCGAGAATGCGCCACACCCTTCAGTTTAATGTCCCCAAATAAAATTTATAGATGATTACAACCTGGCTAAAAACGGCCATCGTGGAAGATGGCTCCGACAGAGAGGACGTAAAGAGCTGCGAGACTTCAAGAATCAAAGATATAGAGAGGTTGGAAATTCCAGCTTTACTGAAAACGGCGAAAGCAAAGAGGCCTTAGCTCAGCAGTGGGTTGTGAACGAAACGTGCCACTCTTTCATTAGACATAGAACCAAGATATCTTTGATTGCAAAAGTCCCTATACAATCAGATCAGAATAGTGTCACGTCACAATCAATAATGAAGGCAAGCATGACTGAAACTGCAAGCATCACAACCACTCTAGAAAGAATTTCTAATCTAATCGTCATGGCAAGTAGACTACAACACTATATATTTTGATTCTTCTGATTACGCTCATTTTGAAGAGATGTCTGCTAGTTTCGAAACAACAGGGTATCTTCATCTCTCTTACAAACGGAGGAATCGAAAATAATCGAATTTATTTGACGTGGCCGTGCTCATTACAGCTCAATAAAATGATAATCACGATTGAGGTAGCCGTACGCAATCCACAAATACCCCGATGT
>JARACY010003664.1:0-31618 GCA_029255725.1 Scrobipalpa atriplicella | reverse complement strand
TGTGTGTAACCTTATTCCTAGGATTGGGTCTGGTTTCCTCACGATGTTTTCCTTCACCGTAAAAGCGCCGAATATAAACGTACATATGAAATTCGAAAACAGAAAAACACATTGGTACGTGGTGGGATACGAACCACGATCTCCTGCACAGAAGGCCGCGGCCCTATCCACTACACCATCCGGGCTTGCCTAAGATTGACGCTCTATCTACCCTGTAAATAATACTGGTGCTATTTCTGTGTTCGTAGTTAAATAATGCTAATGAAATTTGCAACTGAAGAATAATACTTATTAATAAATAAATCAATTAGTAAATTAAAAATAAAATAATTGTGATAGATACTCATACCATTTCATATCAAAACTCAGCAACTGAAAATTTCAACACACATCACGTGTTCACTACCAAAATTTTTAATGAACTTTATAATCAAGCGTATAGAGTTGAAATTCATCTGCATGTCCCAGTACAGCACAGGCGTCGAACCTTGAACGTGGTGTTGGCGAGGTCGCTTCACCAAGCGGAAGGCTAGAGCATCGCGGTCTTGTGTCTTTAATTACCTATGTTTTTCAGTGTACGATTCGTTCATGATTTCGCAAAATGTCCCTTAGTCCCCTTTTTTTTAACTTCATGACTGATTGAAAATTGACTTATGTTTAAAAAAAAGACAGTTTTGTCAGTTTTGACTGATTTGACAGGTTTGACGTGGGTTTGACTGTTGTCGGTTTTGACAGTGTTGACTGATTTGACAGTTTGACAGTTTTATCAGATTTGTAATTTTTGTTCTCAGAACAATAACTAAAGCAATAGAAGGAAAGCTAAAATAAGAATTCAGAAAGATCATTTGTACTGTTCTAGCATACGACTAAAAAGACGCGTGAGAAAAGGAAAACACTTTTAGCTCTTTGTTTCTACTTCACCCGTTTGGTCACAAGTTGAAAATCATTTGGTTCTATTGGTTCTAATTTACCCGACAAAATTCAAAATACATGTATTCAAAGACAGACGTTTCTTTTACTGAACTATTTGACATAGTCGCGTGTGCGTTGTTTACGAGTGTCTAGTGATGGGAATAAAAGTATCGATACTTTTTAATCGACAGATTTCCTGCAGACAATGATTTACACAATTATTTTGATTAGACAATTTACAAAATATTATTTTTACAAGGACTGTTCCATTTTTCAAAATTCTGTCATTGTAATTCTTAATATTTTAGAAATACTGGATAGTCTGTTCAGTGTGTCCAGAGGGATTGATCACGCGAGCGGTGAAGACCAACCAGGATGTGACGAAGGGGGTATCATCCCCGACCCAGGACCCCCACGTTGTTACGTGGGGCGTGGATTTACCACGGCAAGGAGGTCAAGCCCTTGTCACCACCTCCCCCCCAAAACCGATGGTTTTTGGCGAGAAGACCCGCTACTATAGTCTGTTCAGACCGTTTTGTGCAGCTTCAATGGTTATGGTAGCTGCCCTGGATTTTGGCTGCCCCATCTCAAATTTGCACCTCGAATAGGTAGTTTCTGTAGTTTCGACTTTGCGTTAATAAATCAGTCAGTCTGTCAGTTGCAGTCTTTTTGGCCAGAGTGGTTAAACATTTGATGGAAAAAACTGTGACCAGAGCCTACTGAAGAAAAATACTCAAAAGTTTTAAGCTAGAGGTCGTCAGATATTTTGAGTAGGTATACAAGGGGATCCCGTAGTCAGAAAAGTTGAAACCACTGCTGTAATGTATAATCCCGATCAACAAAATAAATTACTGCTTTTACTTTAATGCAGTTGTAAGTGTGTGAAAGGAAGCGATAAGTAAGTATACCTACAGTTTTTTTTTTAAATAATTTTTTAAGGTCGTCACAAAGTTTTTTACGTTAGTGACAGATTTACCTTTACAATATGCCGCCGCCGTACGATACTTTACTTTGTAATATATCGATACTATTATCGAAGTCGTTACATCACTAGCAAAAAAGAAACTTGTGACAACCTTATAAATTGCGAAACAAAAGAGTGTATACTGATCTCTTTCTTACACATTTACAACTGCATAAGTAAAAATAGTACGACCTAATGTATTTTGTTCTTATTTTAGCTTTCCTTCTATAGCTTTAGTTATTGTTCTGAGTTTTTGTTAGTTTTGTCAGATTTGACAGTTTTTGTTGGTTTAGTCAGTTTTGTTGGTTTTGTAAATTTTGTTGGTTTAGTCAGTTTTGTTGGTTTTGTCAGCTTTGACAGTTTTGTCACTTTTGTTATGAAGATGGCAACCCCATGCTGATGATGATGTCAGTTTTGATTCATCTGCATGTCCCAGCACAGCACAGGCGTCGAACCTTGAACGTGATGTTGGCGAGGTCGCTTCACCAAGCGGAAGGTTTAGAGCGAGCGTCGCGTTCTTATGATAGGTCTTTGATTATGTTTTTCAGTGTTAGATTCGTTCATAAGAAATAGTTAAAAACAAGGACGGTTCGCCTTCCAATCAATCAATACTTATTTAGCAATCAAATACATTTTTTATATTAATTAGTTGGTTATGAATAAATTGGTTTATTATACCTACTAGCTTTCCTAACTGCATTTTCAACTCTCTGTAATATATTAAATATCCAATATTATATTTTTTCGGTGGTATAAAATTTTCTGGATAAAATCTGGTTTAATGGTGAAAGAATTATAAAATCAGTCTTAGTTTTTGGTTGTTTCTGTGTATGTCCATGGCACCTTGATACAGGGAATCCTAGTGGGGGCTATGAGTGTGATACATACATACATAAAATCACGCCTTTATCCCTAATGGGGTAGGCAGAGCAAAAACGACCTAAGGAAGGTCATTCTGCCACGCCTGACGAGTTTTGAGGGTTATTACAGATGAGTGTGATCGTGTTCTTTATTGTGTTTATATTCTTTATTATAAAAACAAGGTTCTTTCGCTTATTAAAATACCGTACTTCGATGGTATAAATATAATAATCGCCTTCTTGACGATCATCGAAAGGGAACGGGCCCAACGCGTAATAGACGTAAACAAACAAACATACATAAATAATATACCTACTCGTCATATTTATACGAAAACCGGGTTAACATTAATGTGTTCAATGAATATTGGAAAATACGTATATTATTAAGTCACGTCTATACAGATCGGGGTTGGCAGGGCCTCAAAGGAATGCTGAAACGTTTTCATCATCTAGGATTATTATGATATTATGTGAGGGCATTATGTGTTGCAGAAGTGAAAGTGGTAGCTATTCGTAGCGTAGTTGCAAAAATCACGATTAATAGGTATAAGTCTATACCTGTCATTTTCTATCATGAGAGAACAGAAACGGACAATACTTGAGGAGTGTCTTTCAAAAGGGCTTAATTACATATAGTCCATTTTTTCAGAAAATGCAAAAAAATTTAATACCACAAAAAATTTTATGGGTAAAAAAAGAGTGAAAAGTAGGACATTTTGATGCGGAAGTCACTTTGGTAGTCAAGTTTTCTGATGAAATAAGACTCATAGAAAAAAATCCAGAAAAAGTAAGTTATATAAAATTGTATGGAGGATCGAATGGCATTGTCAGTTTAAAATAGACAAAAAATGGTAACTAAGCCCTTTTGAAAAGACACTCCTCAAGTATTGTCCGTTTCTGTTCTCTCATGATAGAAAATGACAGGTATAGACTTATACCTATTAATCGTGATTTTTGCAACTACGCTACGAATAGCTACCACTTTCACTTCTGCAACACATAATGCCCTCACATAATATCATAATAATCCTAGATGATGAAAACGTTTCAGCATTCCTTTGAGGCCCTGCCAACCCACGATCTGTATAGACGTGACTTAATAATATACGTATTTACCAATATTCATTGAACACATTAATGTTAACCCGGTTTTCGTATAAATATGACGAGTAGGTATATTATTTATGTATGTTTGTTTGTTTACGTCTATTACGCGTTGGCCCGTTCCCTTTCGATGATCGTCAAGAAGGCGATTATTATATTTATACCATCGAAGTACGGTATTTTAATAAGCGAAAGAACCTTGTTTTTATATTAAAGAATATAAACACAATAAAGAACACGATCACACTCATCTGTAATAACCCTCAAAACTCGTCAGGCGTGGCAGAATGACCTTCCTTAGGTCGTTTTTGCTCTGCCTACCCCATTAGGGATAAAGGCGTGATTTTATGTATGTATGTATCACACTCATAGCCCCCACTAGGATTCCCTGTATCAAGGTGCCATGGACATACACAGAAACAACCAAAAACTAAGACTGATTTTATAATTCTTTCACCATTAAACCAGATTTTATCCAGAAAATTTTATACCACCGAAAAAATATAATATTGGATATTTAATATATTACAGAGAGTTGAAAATGCAGTTAGGAAAGCTAGTAGGTATAATAAACCAATTTATTCATAACCAACTAATTAATATAAAAAATGTATTTGATTGCTAAATAAGTATTGATTGATTGGAAGGCGAACCGTCCTTGTTTTTAACTATTTCTTATGAACGAATCTAACACTGAAAAACATAATCAAAGACCTATCATAAGAACGCGACGCTCGCTCTAACCTTCCGCTTGGTTGAAGCGACCTCGCCAACATCACGTTCAAGGTTCGACGCCTGTGCTGTGCTGGGACATGCAGATGAATCAAAACTGACATCATCATCAGCATGGGGTGCCATCTTCATAACAAAAGTGACAAAACTGTCAAAGCTGACAAAACCAACAAAACTGACTAAACCAACAAAATTTACAAAACCAACAAAACTGACTAAACCAACAAAACTGTCAAATCTGACAAAACTAACAAAAACTCAGAACAATAACTAAAGCTATAGAAGGAAAGCTAAAATAAGAACAAAATACATTAGGTCGTACTATTTTTTTTACTTATGCAGTTGTAAATGTGTAAGAAAGAGATCAGTATACACTCTTTTGTTTCGCAATTTATAAGGTTGTCACAAGTTTCTTTTTTGCTAGTGATGTAACGACTTCGATAATAGTATCGATATATTTACAAAGTAAGTATCGTACGGCGGCGGCATATTGTAAAGGTAAATCTGTCCACTAACGTAAAAAACTTGTGACGACCTTAAAAATTATTTAAAAAAAAAACTGTAGGTATACTTACTTATCGCTTCCTTTCACACACTTACAACTGCATTAAAGTAAAAGCAGTAATTTATTTTGTTGATCGGGATTATACATTACAGCAGTGGTTTCAACTTTTCTGACTACGGGATCCCCTTGTATACCTACTCAAAATATCTGACGACCTCTAGCTTAAAACTTTTGAGTATTTTTCTTCAGTAGGGCTCTGGTCACAGTTTTTTCCATCAAATGTTTAACCACTCTGGCCAAAAAGACTGCAACTGACAGACTGACTGATTTATTAACGCAAAGTCGAAACTACAGAAACTACCTATTCGAGGTGCAAATTTGAGATGGGGCAGCCAAAATCCAGGGCAGCTACCATAACCATTGAAGCTGCACAAAACGGTCTGAACAGACTATAGTAGCGGGTCTTCTCGCCAAAACCATCGGTTTTGGGGGGGAGGTGGTGACAAGGCTTGACCTCCTTGCCGTGGTAAATCCACGCCCCACGTAACAACGTGGGGGTCCTGGGTCGGGGATGATACCCCCTTCGTCACATCCTGGTTGGTCTTCACCGCTCGCGTGATCAATCCCTCTGGACACACTGAACAGACTATCCAGTATTTCTAAAATATTAAGAATTACAATGACAGAATTTTGAAAAATGGAACAGTCCTTGTAAAAATAATATTTTGTAAATTGTCTAATCAAAATAATTGTGTAAATCATTGTCTGCAGGAAATCTGTCGATTAAAAAGTATCGATACTTTTATTCCCATCACTAGACACTCGTAAACAACGCACACGCGACTATGTCAAATAGTTCAGTAAAAGAAACGTCTGTCTTTGAATACATGTATTTTGAATTTTGTCGGGTAAATTTAGAACCAATAGAACCAAATGATTTTCAACTTGTGACCAAACGGGTGAAGTAGAAACAAAGAGCTAAAAGTGTTTCCTTTTCTCACGCGTCTTTTTAGTCGTATGCTAGAACAGTACAAATGATCTTTCTGAATTCTTATTTTAGCTTTCCTTCTATTGCTTTAGTTATTGTTCTGAGAACAAAAATTACAAATCTGATAAAACTGTCAAACTGTCAAATCAGTCAACACTGTCAAAACCGACAACTGTCAAACCCACGTCAAACCTGTCAAATCAGTCAAAACTGACAAAACTGTCTTTTTTTTAAACATAAGTCAATTTTCAATCAGTCATGAAGTTAAAAAAAAGGGGACTAAGGGACATTTTGCGAAATCATGAACGAATCGTACACTGAAAAACATAGGTAATTAAAGACACAAGACCGCGATGCTCTAGCCTTCCGCTTGGTGAAGCGACCTCGCCAACACCACGTTCAAGGTTCGACGCCTGTGCTGTACTGGGACATGCAGATGAATTTCAACTCTATACGCTTGATTATAAAGTTCATTAAAAATTTTGGTAGTGAACACGTGATGTGTGTTGAAATTTTCAGTTGCTGAGTTTTGATATGAAATGGTATGAGTATCTATCACAATTATTTTATTTTTAATTTACTAATTGATTTATTTATTAATAAGTATTATTCTTCAGTTGCAAATTTCATTAGCATTATTTAACTACGAACACAGAAATAGCACCAGTATTATTTACAGGGTAGATAGAGCGTCAATCTTAGGCAAGCCCGGATGGTGTAGTGGATAGGGCCGCGGCCTTCTGTGCAGGAGATCGTGGTTCGTATCCCACCACGTACCAATGTGTTTTTCTGTTTTCGAATTTCATATGTACGTTTATATTCGGCGCTTTTACGGTGAAGGAAAACATCGTGAGGAAACCTGCACACACCTACGAAGAAATTCAAAGGTTGTGTGTAACCTAATCTAGGATTGGGTCTGGTTTCCCTTCTGGGTTGCGGAGGTCAGATGGCAGTCGCTCTGTGTAAAAACCAGTACCCTCGTTCAATCCCCTAGATAAGGTAGCCGACCCCGTGAAATACGGTAAAAGGCTAGGAATATATAATAGAGCGTCAATCTTAGTCATAGACTTATTTATTAAAAGTCGCTTTTTCAAGACAAGTTCTCACGAAATTAAACACATTGGTGAATTCATTCATTAGACGATCCATATTAGATTATATTAATCGTTGAGTTGAACCGGAAACAGTATATATCCAAGGAAGTAAATCCTTACCATTTGCGAGTTTCCTGAACATAGCTAGACACGGTATAACTCTAAATCTAGCCCGGAAGAGACTGGGGCCAGACTAAAGTCCATAAACTATAACGCTACTTTCACCTAAGTTGCTTTTAGCCGCTTGTTACTATTTATATATAATAAGTTATTAATAACAATAGCAAGCCTATGAATCTCTGCCTGGGTCGTGAGGATTGTAGGCATAAAAAATGTTTCTTCTAATATTTTTCAGCAATAGTTACATAATATTGACCTTGTTTCGGCCGCCCGCCGCCGCCGCCGTCCGACCAATGTCATGCAAATTAGTGTTTTAGCTATATGTTAGCGGAGTATAATCATATCTAGCGTATGGAAAAGTAAGTAATTGAGTAAGTTAAGTCAGCCCAGGGCTCTGTCTAGCCCTAATTTTTTGAACAAGGAAAGGCATCTGAATTACTGATACTATTTCAAGTTCGACTGCATGCAGCATCAGACTGCCGCAGCAGGTATACACGAAAAGCTGTAAGATGATCGCTGTGACAGATGTATTATCTTTTGTTTTCCATAGAATTTACATCTGTCACAGCGATCAGTCTGCTGAATGCTGCTGCTGCTGATGCTTTCAGACCAACTTGGAATCTTAACAACAACCTCAACAAGTTTCAGATAAAATGCCTTGAGGTAAACTGTTTGGTTTATTACCAACATTATTCCTAGTTCATACTATCGCTCACTAATAATATTTGCATCCAATATTATGTATGTATTTAGGCTGAAGAACGTGGAAGACGCTTGCCAAGGTCGATGCACTCATTACACCCAGCGAGTAACCACGTGTACCACTACAGATAAATATAATGAATATCTACATACGACGCAACTATGTTGCTTCTTGACCTAGCGACTTATTGGGCGTAGTTTCACTGAGTCTTCCTAAATCTCAGTTCAAAGCACATACACATAACCAAACCACGCTTGTATCCCTTACGCGTCTCATAAAAAAGGCACTAAAGCCACGTCTGACAAAATAAGGGTCATTTTTAGAAAGAACGAGTACACAGATACCTTCGTCTCCTTCTACCTCTACTGATTGCTACTGTATGTTTAAACATTCAGCGTGGAAGTAAATCCTGGTTAAAAATCTATCAATACAAAAATATTATCACACGTAACATCATACATAAAAAAGTGCACTTCAATAGTCACATACAAAACGTCTTTTTTTTTTATCAAAACCACCATTTTCAAGTATACTATTCCTATTGTAAGAAAATAATGTTATTTAATTGATAAATCATGAGGCGCCACACAATTAACTATAAAACAAACAATAATATAGTTTGTTTGTATGCCAATAAGTCCTCGGTACTACGAAGCAAGGAAACCCGGAAGTGTCCACTTAGTGTTAACACGCGAGGTCTATAGTATAATTGTATGTATGTATGTAGTTACCAGTGGAGTATAGTATTCACTAGTTACTACATTGTAAACATGTTGTGATCGAGCTGTGGCTGTGATTTGATATAGTTTGTCTTTTCTACACATATTTAAAAAAAAAACTTTAAAAATTATAAACGTCTACAGACAAAGCGCGCGGTTCCCAAGCCTAGTTTGGAAAAAATAAGTTTACTTTAGCTAAATTAGATCCGGATTCCTGGACTGATGATAATAACGAATACGGGATCAACTACTTCTAGGCGTTTCAGCTCAGTCTGACATTTTATGGGTCATTTTATTTCCACAATGATAGGTTGCCAGCCATTCGCCTAAATTAAAATACATCCTTGTCTCCCTCTACATATTCCTACAGTATCCCCGGGAAGAGAAGCACCTGGAACATTCTAAGTTTTTCTATCCCTCCAGCATAGACCGATATAAGTCCATCGCATGTACGAGTAATGAGTATACATACACAAGCGAATGCCGTAGGTGTGCGAGGGCACATGCACTGGCCCGCTCAATTCAATTGTCTTATGCAAGCACATTGCGCGCTATGTAGGCCAGACATACAAACCTAAATAGCAGCTCTAATTCTTATACACGTAGCTTATTGTTCTAGGTTGATTGGGGTATTTCTACTTCGAATTGTTATCGAGGTTGACCTTTATGCTGGACTGGGAGTGATAAAAAATTGAATGCAAATGCTCCACCTCCTTCGTGTACTGTAATTTAGGCGATGGGATGGCAACCGGACACTATAGCGATGCTAAATATTAAACACTTGAAAGTATAAGCCATTCCTACTTTCTTTCATTTATTTTATTCAATGCTAGACTGAGAGCGATAGAAAAACAGAATGTTCCAGCAGCTTTTCTTCCCGGACATACTGTAGAAGTCAGTAGAGAGAAGCGAGGTTTTCAGTGTATTGCGATTTAGACGACGAACTGACAACCCGTCACTATAGCAATACACAGTTAATTCTTACAAATATGACCCTTGTCAAACGCAACACAAAAGCGCTTTTATTCGGCCGTTAACCTTTTGCCTAACTCGGGAGGGATGCAGTCGTGATGTTCCTACTTTGCGTTGTCGGTTAAAAATTCGCATTATACCGGCACGTTCATTCTATCAAGAGTCAAGAACAAAAGGAAGAAGAAAGCTTAAAAATGAAACACGTGTAAGGTTAAAGACAGGGTGTATCAACTGCCTCCGTGGTCTAGTGGTCTGAGCCATGGGCTCTCGATCCGGAGGCCCTGGGTTCGATTCCCAGGGGAGGAACACAAGTTAATATTTGTTATAATTTATCACTTTTTGAGATTTTCCAGTCTGGTTAGGACATTGCAGGCTGAATCACCTGATTGTCCGAGAAGAAAAAGAATTCCGTGCTTCGGAGGGCAAGTTATGCCGTCGGTCCCGGTCGCTGTCATTGAAAGTGGAAAGAAAGAAAAAAAAAACAAACTTCAGTACCTATTCTTTAATCTGGTTTACCGGATTTTCGATTCATTGCGTTTTCAGTGAGTATTGATTTTTTAACTGATGAGGGCGCTGGCGGCACCGGGGATCCCCTTAAGGAAATCTTTAATCTTGAATAGAAAAAACATTGATCCGTTTGTGCACGTGAAACTGTGCAATAATAGTAATTGGAGTGTCCGCCTGTCTGTCATGCAACAAAATGACCCTTGAAGAGTTGTTATTAGTTGTGAAATTTTTTTAATTAGTCTGTTTTCTTCGCTAAAAAGGTATCGATTCTGGATAGCGCATTTCTAAATTTATTTTAGAAAAGTACTTTCCTAAATGGTCCTTATAACGACCAATAAGTGCTCCAGGCTTGGACAATCAATGGAAAAGGATTCCAATTTTCTTCGGAGGGCACGTTAAACCGTTGGTCCTGGTCACTGTCTGTGATAGTATTCGTTGCACGAACCATATCAGAGGCCTATTAGCTGTTACTAATAGGCGGTTTAAAACTTTGAGACCAGGTTTCGTCGAGTCTTTCATGGACTCGTTGACCCACTTGACGAGAAGAAGAACAATGATCTTGGATCGCCAACATTTTGGCAATTAAAGTACTCATTCTATCATTCAAAGTCACTCCTCCAAAAAGAGCAAAATTACTTAATAAGCGTTTTGAATACGCTGCAACAATTGTATTTATGTAAACTCGGTCACGTGAACTCACGATCGGCCAGTCGGCTCGCCACGTGATCTGGGCACGTTGCGAGGGTTAGATGTGTGATGGCTTTGCAAGTTTGGACGCGGTTTTTAGGGTCTCTTCTTATAGAGTTGGTTTTTCGAGTTGCCTTGACGGACGTCTCGGTGAACAGTGTCAAATTTTTTTCAAATAGCACAGCTAATATGTCTCTGGCATGATTTGTGTAACGACCACTTTTAAAGACAGACTGGGACCCTCAGCTTAACGTGACCTTCGATACACGGAATCTTTTTTCTTACAGATAATCTGATGGTCCAGTCTGCATTGTCCTTAACAAACTGGGTTAATCCCACAAATATCAACTTTATGTTTCACCACACGCGGGAGATATCGTTATAATGAATGAGCTGAGTACGATGCGAGGGATTAGTGTGTGTGAATGGAATGGGAATAGTGTTTGCAAATTTGGACATGGCTGAAGAGGATGAAGTA
Organism: Scrobipalpa atriplicella; assembly: GCA_029255725.1. Taxonomy (NCBI): domain Eukaryota; kingdom Metazoa; phylum Arthropoda; class Insecta; order Lepidoptera; family Gelechiidae; genus Scrobipalpa; species Scrobipalpa atriplicella. Next base: position 20,270 of record JARACY010003664.1, on the reverse strand, counting down.
AAGCCTAGTCCGTAAACGTAATCGTAGTTGCAGACGATTTCGTTTTACTTTTCTATTTTATCATACCGTACCTAACCTATATTGTCTCTCTCTACTTTCCCGGAGAGAGAGAGACCTGATATTTGTTTTATTAAGCTCTTGATATCAATCTCACCTGCAACTTAATTAAGCAATTATCCGACCTCGACCTTCACCTTGGCCTGAGGGTCGAAGGACAACCCTCAGAGTGGCTCAGAATAGCGAAAGGTCGCTAGGTACTAGGTCTTTAAAAGTAAGGTCGGTTTACTATATGAGATGATATTGTTTGAAAGTGCGGTTAGGCAACACGGTTAGTCTTCTTATCGAGAGCGTCGTCTGACAAGTTTTGAGGGTTATTCCAGATACATCTGTAAATTGCTATTAGTGACAGGTTGTCAGCCCATCGCCTAATTTACAATACTGAAACCCTCAAATCCCTTAGCTGACTTTTACAGCATGCCCGGGAGGAGATGCAGCTGGCACATTCTATGTTTTTCTATTACTCCCAGTCCAGCATGGAAGAATTCTTTTGTTTCAGTACATTAGCTAAAAACTCGTGTATTCTGTCTGTCCTTGAGACCGAGTCCTTCAGACAGACAAAACTTAGCTATAATAATATAGATTCGAGTATCTAGACCGCGACTGCGTAGGTTTGGCATTTATCTGAATATGTAAAACAATAGAGTAGCAATCACGTTCATATTTCTTACGTGGCAGGCAGAACGTCAACGGTATGTTAAAAATATTTCGTGATCTAGGATCATTATGATAGTTCTATATGTGTCACGCCTATATCTCTTGTAGGGTAGGCAGAGCGTTATACTAGGACGTTTGACTGACATGACAAAGTTTTAGGGTCAGTTAAAAAAGAACGAACTGTGTAGGTATTTGCTATAGTGATATAAGTTGTCAGCCCTCAATTGCAATATACCGCAACACCTTCGACTGAATCCTTCAGTATGTCCGGGCAGAGAAGCAGATAGAATATTCTATAATTTTCTATCACTCCCAGTCAAACATGGAAGAAAAATAAGAACTATCTCCCAGCCAGCACAAACCTTCTACAATGGCCTAGTACTATTATATGTTACGGCTAATACCCGAAGTGCGGCTACACCTAGTTTTAGCCGGTTAGAACTAGGTGTAGCCACTTACTCTTGGCTAAACCTAGTATTAGCCGATTGTTTTCGGGTAAAACTAGGTCTAGCCTTCATCATGCCGGCTACAACTAGGTCCAGCCATTCCCTGTTGGCTAAAACTAGGTCTATCCGATATCATTTTTTTTCACTTTTCACTTTAGACCTTTGCACTTTAACTATTAATTTCTAGGACGCCAACGCTTCGCAAAACCAATCGCAAATTGCAAAACAGAAAAAGAGAACTTTCGCCATTGTCAGCCGGTTGGCAATCAAGAGAATTGTGTCGCAACTAGTCTATCGACTGTTTATCGACTGGTTTATCGATATGGACGTGATCTTGTCACGGTTTTGGAATACGTGCTGTTCTTGTTGATAAGTTTTCAATGTTATTTTAGGTATGATAGTTAAAAACGTACATTAAAAATACTTATCTACTTTACATACATTACATATTATATAACCATGCCTACAACCCTTACGGAGGAGGTAGAGCATCAACGACCTCATAAATTTATGTTTTCTCTAAGAATTGTGTTTTATTTGTCAGCCTTTCGCCCAAATTAAAATACAACAAAATCTTCGTCTCTCTCTACTGAGTAATGATCCATGCCTGGAAAAAGAAACAGCTGGAACATTCTATGTTTTTCTATCGCTCTCAGTCCAACACGGAAGAAAAAAATCGTCTCTTAAAAATGAGTCCTGCATTACAAAATACGCTGAGCAAAGAAGTAAACAAAACACATGTAGGGAACAGGCAATGAATATCAAAGTGCCTGGCTGAAAGGTAGAGCGCCGAGCGGTAGGGTGACCGGGTTATTTCTGTACTGTCAGTACTGTGTACAATACGTCAAAACTCTGAATGAAAGTGGCGAAAAAAGGAACTAAAAAACATTTTTGACAGTTCTCCCAACATACAACAGCGCCCGTTAACTGCCTCCGCGGTCTAGTGGTCTGAGCCATGGGCTCTCGATCCAGAGGTCCTGGGTTCGATTCCCAAGTTGATATTTGTTAATTTATGACTTTGTGACATTTTCTCCAGTTTGGATAGGACATTGTAGGCTGAATCACCTGACTATCCGAAAATTAAAAGGATTCCGTGCTTCGGAGGGCACGTTAAGTCGTCGGTTCCGGTCGCTGTCGTTACACAAACCATGGCCTCTGCCTATTCGCTGTGCTATTAGGCGGTTTAAAAACTACGACACCAGGGTTCATTGGGTCTATCGACTCGAAAACCGACACGACAGATTACAGCGCACCCATCTACGTTCATTTAAAAACTAGACGTACTGTATGTAGAGCTACATGGGATGATGGCAGCCGTCAAATTACATCTAATAGTATGTCTGGTGTTCAAATATACGAGGTTATTTATATCAGTTTATAAATTAATCAGGAACATAATGAAAACATAATAATATTATGTAGCAAATAACTACATGCTTTTTGGATAAGGAAATAAAAACGAATCTGTTTATAAGAGAATTTGAACAACGTTTTGTTAAATAAAATAAACAAGAAGCTGATTCAGTAATAGTCTTTATTTGTCCTCATTTCACATCAAAATTTACGAATTCATGTGAGTTTCTGTAAGTGGACAAGGCAGTCCCTAAGTGGAGACATAAGTATACTATCCCATTCTATGTCCCCCAAGCAACAACCAAAATACGTCACGGTTAAAGCGAAGTGGTTTCACTACAATTTCAACAACATTTACCAAGAGACTGATTAACTTGAAACACATCAAAACAGGTAAACCTGCCATTGAAAAAGCGACAATATAATATACACTACTGCATTTTGTATAAACCTTCCACACTCGCATGAAGCTCAACGAGCAATGGATGCGCGGCCATTTTGGAGGCGCGCGGGCAAAATGGCGGCGCTAATATGGCGCCGGCAAGCGAGGCCGCGCGATTGGGGTCAGTGGGGCAGAGTGGGCCCGCGGATCAGCCGTGAACTTGCAAGATATACGTTACGTCACTAGGACTTCAGGGCGATTAGGAAGACATAAAGACCGTTAAAGCATAAATCAAACTTATATCCTATAAAAAGAGCGCCGGGCTCAAAAGCCTTTTTCACTAAGCCACTGATAGGAACTATTTGTCTATCGAGATTTATCGAGGTCAGTACAACAGAATGTAGGTCTCTGCGACTCAGCCCTGAACTTGAGATTCGAGTCTTGCGTCATTCAAATTTTAAGACCTCAGGTCAAGACCAGGACGCATAGAATACATAAATGCCTAAAATTTTGGGACAAATTAAAAAATATCAGTGTGTAAAACGTCCGGTTGGGCGCCCCAGATATCGTTGGGCCGATGAAGCAGAGAAAGATCTTCTCCAGCTTCAACAACCCCAATGGCGACTCACAGCTCAAGATAGAGACAGTTGGCGACGTCTGGTGTCGGAGACCAAGATCCACTTTGGGTCACTGAGCCACCGCAGTAGTAAATAAGTGTGAGTATAGCGGTTAGCCATAACTCTGACCATCTGTGAACTTCCAATCAGCCAATGCAACACATATTCCACTTCTGAAATAACTCCACAAACCTGGCAAAAAAAATTATAACAGTCATTTGATGTCCTGCATACCCCGTGTACTATCACAGACGCGGCTCCCATAACATGTTATAAGATTTGCGCAATTGCGTCACTTGTGAAGTGGGCGAGCGAGATTTTAGAGCTCTTACGGTACTCGCCGACCGGTTAGTTAGGGGTTCATACCGGCTCATTGAAAGGTCTTCGTATAAGCTACTGAAGTATAAAGAAAACATATCCCTTAAGGACTGGGCAGGGTGTCACTGGTTTAGTAGTATCAGATGAAACTGTGCTGTCAAAAAGTTTTCTCAAAGGAATGTTTCCATAACATGATTTTATAAGACGAAGTTGGCTTACTGAACACTAAAGATTACTACGAGTATCAGACCTATTTCCTCAACAGAAATAATGGGTATCAAACCCAAACCCTCACCGACATTAAATGCTTTAAAATTAGAATTAACCTTTCTGTATCAGTCGCCTAGCAACAGATTCCGCATTGCCGCGGTCGCTTTGAAGGACAAACTGAGATAGTGAAATTATGTACATGTAATAGTGGTCTTGCTGTGCCGAGGTTCATGGATTCGATACACCATACAACACAAATATACACAATAACGATAAGCGTGGAGCTGAGTCGTTCAGTTTCATATACTCCTTTCTCTAAACCCTCAGTTCCTCCGGGAATAGAATCAGCTGGTACATTCTGTCTTTATTATCGCATCCACTTTAGTATTGTTAAATAAATACTCGTAAACTCCCAATACCGACATAAACCCGTGGTTAACATTGTAGTCCATTAGCTAACGGGACAAGAATACCTCATTAACCAGCCATAATGGCCTTCCAACCCAATTTTATTTGCCAACTTACGTCGTACATGGATGACATACTTTACAGATTATAACTTTTTTTGCCTTTAGTATAAAGATCATGTCAGAGATCTACCAGAAAATTCTAAACTCTTCTTCTTCTCGAGTCAATAGCAAATTTAAATTTTTGACGTTCAAAACGTGGCCACATCAACAGCCTTTTGGCCAGCCTGCGTGCAGGTGGCCGGAGAGATGGGGCACGACAATAACAGGGTTCATTAAGTTGTTCACTTGTACGACGGAAGAATTAAATCAGGCTGTCTTGTGATTTGAGAATAGGCAATCATTACCAATATTAAACATTGATAAATCCACAGATAAAACAAATCAAATCACTAGCTGTGTTAAGACACAATTTTTGAATCTGGGTTAGTAGGCCGGACCTCCTTCTGATAGGTAAGAGATATTTATAGGCCATTTACAAAGTGCCTGCTCCGTGAGTTATACAGGCGTGATTCACAATGATTAATCCACAGATTCGGCTATTTATCGATTGGGTTTTTCGAGTCGACATACGTTCAGATGTACCCTAGTATATCATGGTGTTTAGCACCGCTAATAAGCCTCCGGCAGGGTTTGTATAACGGCCACTATCAGATACAGCGACTAAGACTTACGGTTTAACGCGCCTTCCGAAGAGCGGAATCATGTTTCTTGAAAGACAATCATGTGATTCAGCCTGCATGTGCATAAAACAGTGGTGAACACAGAAGAGTAAAAGGCGTTGGGAGCTAGCGCAACGACTTCTCATATCAGTGGTGATTTAATAGGGTCTCTCACGTTTTATTTTATATTTTGACATCCTGCCTGCCCCGTGAGTGATATAGGCGCGATTTACAATGATAAAACAGTGGTATTGGGCATGCGGAGTCACGGGCTGCGAATCTGTGACACTAGGGCGGGCCTCTTGCCGACAAATTTGGTTCTTTGTGCATTTGATACTCTGCTTGCCCCGTGAGTGCTATAGCCGCGATTTACAATGATAAAACAGTGGTATTGGGCATGCGGAGACACGGGCTGCGATCTGGGTCAGTAGGGCGGGCCTCTTGCAGGCAAATTCGGTTGGGCTAGGTTTCTTTTTACAGTTATCTCTTGTTACTTATTGTTGCGAATTTAATGGCGATTGAATTAGACCTAGAATCGAGCTAGCGAAATATAAATATAGTAGTACTCTAAGCTTAGTATGACTCCAGTTTTCATGTTCCCAACAAACGTTTATTATATTAAATTATATAAATAATCGTAATACTATGAGGTTTAGATTTGATTCTGTACAGGACTTTTTATTTTAGTTATTGATTATTTAAGGTTATCTATCCGCCTGATAGGTTTTAACTTTTCACTAACAATGTTGATTTCCCTATACATCAGCTGATTTAGTATGTGAGAGCAAAACACATTAATGTGTTTCAATAATTATTGAAAAAAAAAAAAAAAAAACTTTACCGGCAATAAATTAAACAATACCTGAAAAAAAAAGCGCTTCGTCAAAACCTCAAAGCCTACTTAAATGAGATCCTCTTAAGCACGACCTTCTCGATACTTCCGCACGAGATCTGAAGGTATCTGAAATATCGATTTTTCCTGCACCGAGTTGATTACCGAGAAATCTCTGTTCTCAGAACCGATATACTGTTGTAGTCTGTGTATTTTTCAAAATGAATTCGCAGAAAGTATTTCTCTCTGGGAATATTAATGCACGTGATTATATTATACGTTATTATACGTGATTATATTGTACCATATAATAGCAAAAATAAATGAATTATGAATTATACCTCAGGGACAGGGATTAATACCTTTTGTAATACCTAAAGTTAAAATAAAATAATAAAAAGGCAACTGTTTTTCTAAGTTGCAAAAAGAAGGCATAGGGTGTGCATGAGGCCCTTAAAAATTAAAAGTACACATATTTATCCTATTATTTTGCTTAAGTTTTCGTTAAAAAATTTTGATGCTGTATTTGCGATAGATTGGAGAATCAATGCTTATTTATTTCTTCATTCACTACTTTACAACATGTCACTTCGACTTTTATCGTGTTACTTCGACCACAAAATGGCGATAACTTTGGCCCACATCCGGCCACGGTTCTCATCGAAAAAAATCGGCCATACCCCGTTATGATACCGTATTGATTATCAACGTCAGTGGTCATGTAATTCGGCCTACAAATTCTCTGTTACTTGGCCCAAATAGCGAAGTAAGCGTGAAAGTAAGGCGGTAGACAAAACTGGTTTCCTATATTTAGTTTGGTTCCGATTTTGTTCCAATTTTGTCACAAGACTTTTTGACTTCCATGCTGGACTGGGAGTGATAGAAAAACATAGAATGTGCCAGCTGCATCTCCTCCCGGGCATGCCTGTAAAAGCAGCTAAGGGATTGGAGTGTTTCAGTGTATTGCAATTTAGGCGATGGGCTGACAACCTGTCACTATAGCGATACACATTTCAGTCCAAAATTGCCCTCAAAATTGTCACGACGTGGCGGAATGACCTTTGTTTTGGTCGTTTTTGCTCTGCCTACAGGCGTGATTTTATGTATGTATGTATGTTTGTCACAAGCAAGACTTTGCTTGCGGAAACATCCTGAAACCCTAGATAAAATAGACGGGTAAATGCTAAGTACGTTAGAGAATCTTGTTAAAATACGGTAAGGCAAGGACCTGTCACTTCTCTGCCCATTTCTACTGGAATGCAGAAACCTTATCCATTGCAAACCGCACATTAAAGATAATTATTACATGTTCAACAGAATAACAATATTATGAAGACACTACTTTTAAGCACGGATGGTGTAGTGGATAGGGCCGCGGCCTTCTGAGCAGGAGGTCGTGGTTCGAATCCCACCACGTACCAATGTGTTTTTCGGTTTTCGAATTTCATATGTACGTTTATTCGGCGCTTTTACGGTGAAGGAAAACATCGTGAGGAAACCTGCACACACCTACGAAGAAATTCAAAGGTTGTGTGTAACCTAATCTAGGATTGGGTCTGGTTTCCCTTCTGGGTTGCGGAGGTCAGATGGCAGTCGCTCTGTGTAAAAACCAGTACCCTCGTTCAATCACCTAGATTAGGTAGCCGACCTCGAGAGATACGGAAAAAGGCTAGGAAGATGATGATGAAGACACTACTTTCAGATTTCTATCCTATAATATTCAAAACCAAATCCATAAACGCAGAAACACAAGATTGCACTGGTCAAAGAGTATAAAGGTTACAATCCAATAACATCCCTATCGCATTGAGGGTTAAAAATAGCCCTACCACGGGCCGGCTTTATAACCCAGTTACAAATACTCTCTCTGCGTCAAGGACTCGACCTGATCTTGACATGAGGAAAATCCCTTGGACGCGAAGAGCCCTTCACGGTGTTGAGTATCGTTAGCATTTAGATATAATTATAATTGAATTGACATCCTGCTTAAGCGGTGGCAAATTGCCAATCCGTGGTAAGTATGGCAATTATTCTCAGATGAGGCGAGGCCCTGGTCTTCTATTCCTCATTCAATCCTTCCTGACAGTCGGCGTAAGGAATCATTTGCTTGTATCTTTTATTTAGTAGTTTATGAAAATTATCTCTCGCTGAGAAGCAGTTATATGCAAAAATACATACATATACATAATAATCACGCCTTTATCCCTAATGGGGTAGGCAGAGCAAAAAATAACTCGTCAAAAAACCCGTGTTGCTTACAGCCGATGTATAGGATCTAAAAAACCTTGGGTAGCCAATAGGCCTCTGAAATGGTTTATGTGACGACCTCCATCAAAGAAACAGTAATGTAACGACCCATGTAAAAATAACTCGTCGAAAATCCCGTAGGTGGTGTAGCATAGGAGCTTACGGGCGATGTATGTGAGTGACATTTATTTTACACGTGCTCGCGAGGAAATGCCGAAGCTTTACGCATAGTACTGTTGTTGTTTGATTGTAGAGTTTGGCGGATTGTGATGTGCCTGGATCTTTAGGAAAAAAAATATATATACGAAGGTCGAACTGTTTTACCAGAAAGATCATGAAAATGTACCCAGACGATGAGATATATCATAGAATAAGAAATACCTGTGTTTTGCTGTTATTTGCATACCTAGTTTTAATAAGCAATTTAATTTAGACAGAGCTTTCATTTCCTAAAATGACCATTACAATAACCAGCATATTGTAAAATACAACTCAAAACAACTTTCCATACTATGACCCGCATGACCTTAAAAAATATTAAAAAGAACTTCACAAAGTCAAGGCACATTTACGAATTGTCAAGTTCCACAATCGAACGAACACATTCAACGTACGGTATTGGCTACGGAATCGGAGTCAATTTTCTTTGTGCAGCGTCGTTCATACTCGAACGTATATTCCACTCGTAATACAACTGACAGCAGCAGATATGCTTTCGCTTGCTGATTCCGTGAGGAATATGTTTAAAAATTTACGTGACATTCAAAAGAATCCTTGGGAATGAGTGTAAGTACCTAGTTATAGTATGTATATTGTCGTTTAATGTGTATAAGAAGAATTTGAAAGCATACTATTTGAGGAAAGAGCAATAATGTCGTCCACATAATGCGGCAGGTCTACGGAAATCTTCTGACTCAGACATTATCTGTAAAACAATATTCCAAACTTGACGTGATAATAGTTTAGTCATTCATTAGTTTAAAAAAACCTTTAATCAACGAAATGCATCGCAAAATCTCAATGTACTTTGCCATCTTCTGAATCATAAAACCTTCACTGAAATGGCTCCAAAACGAAAACTTCAGCTAAAATACACCCAACAACAACAGTTAGAAAGACAGACGCAGAAAAAGCTCGTGAAAATCTCCCAGTAACCTCTCACATTTCCTAGATCGCGATTTTTTACGTCAATCTCGATGCTCGAGCGACTCGCGCGCATACAACGTTTCACTTTTGCACACTTTCACTGCTAACTGTACTACCTGCATCGGCACACAAAAGTATACTTTATTTCCTTAAAGTTAAGTCTCCGTTTACAATAAACGAGAAATAATGATAGTGCGTTTGGGATTGGAAGAATTTGATCTAATGGTAATGGAAAAGCAGTCGTCTCAAAAAAGGAATAAAGAGTAAATTGCTTGATGCGCGTTATAAAGATCGATGTTAGCCGAAGGTTTCCGAGTGGCTCCGAACGAGGTAGCTCTACCAGTTGAGGTATACATTTTACAGGTTAAGTTTTTATAGATACGCAAGGACTGATTAATATGACCTGAAATCAAAGAATCTCTTCTAGAAAATTCCTTGCAGTCAAAGTAATAGCACTTATAATTTTGCTGATTAAGTGATCGCTCTGAATTATAGGATCTTATTCTAATAAATTGACCGTTTTCAAACTCTCTTTTACGTCTTTCAGTGGATACTTCCATTTCCTCCACACAAAAACCAGATTCATGAAATTCGGATATTACAATGATTTTACAAAAGTCATATCCCCATTTCTGCATCATAGAGAACTTGACACTGTGCAGACGTGACAAACCCGAAACCCCACCGGAACCAGTACAATCCGACCCGACCCACACCCCCCACCACGGACCGGCTAAGTCCGGTACCGTAGACCGTAACAGCTTGTGTCATCCGTAACGGTGAAACTTGGTTACGTTACCGCTAAGTTATGAGAGAGCAAACTGGAGCAAGAGCGCTTCGCTTTGGTAGCGTTATACTTGCTGGCTTCTTGTGTATGATTTATGTGGACGATGTTCTGGCCGACGCGTCGTAGTCTCAGCCGATAGACATCCATTGGAGGGCACAGGCCTCCTCCAAGAATTTTCATAATGATCGGTGTTATGATTATGAGAGAGCAAACTAGAGCAAGAGCTCTTCGGATTGTTAGCATTATACTTGCTGGCTTCTTGTGTTGTGGGATTATGATTTATGTAGACGATGTTCTGGTAGACGTCGTCTCAGGCGATAGACGTCCATTGCGTAGGACATAGACCTCCCCCAAGGATCTCCACGATGATCGATCCAGAATAATCCATCTGTTCATGGCATTTCACATTTAGCAGCTTCTCGGAGCAGGTTGACGTGCAGGTCGCGGTAGTGGACTGGTGTAGGACATTTTTATTTGTTTCGGAAACTTTTGTTTGTATTTGTTTTTATCAAATAACTGCATTGCATTTGGCACTGAAAAATCATTCACTCCTGTACCTAATAAAAACTGATTTTAAATTTACTTTCAATATACTATAGATTTCTTAACATTACCATCAGTATTTTCCTCGGTCATGATGGCAACCATATCTTTTTTTATCCCAATATTCCCAGAAGTCCTCACGTATCCAATTATAAAATCTCGGAACTTGCATGTAGCTCAAAATTAATCCTTGTCCAACGGAACTCAACGTAATAAATACACCTGTCTTGTTGACCCGTTTTCTTTGCAGCTACACCATAAAACCCGGCTAAATTTAGACGTAACAGTACGTTGAAGATTTGATTACGGAGAATGGTCATCTCAATTTGATTGGTTAAGATTGTCGGAATTCATCTTGTGTAAACAAAAACATCCTCAATCGCCTTGGCAGTGCATTTGTGCTCAAGGAAAAATCAACAGCAAATTTTTGTTTCTATCGTGTAAAGGACAAAATATCGATAAGTGAGACAACGTTGTTATTGTTACAGACAGTAAGTAACAAAGTGGATTGTCTAATATGCTGGTAATTTTACAAAATTTTAGAAAACCTACGCGTACGCACTTTGAGGAAGGATAGATAAATAAAAGGTTTATTGCATCCAAAAAATCATCACACATGTAACAAAATTAAAAACAATGGAAGACATAAATATGAAAAACTTAACCTAAATTACACATTTCGTTGCATGTGTGCTGAAGCGATGCAGGGGGTCAAAGCGCAGTGTGTTATTGCCCATAGTGGGCAACACTGTTTTTCAGCTAAAGCAGGAAGGAATTTAAGACTGAGGAAAAATGTTCTTGTGATATTTTAAATACAAAATCTCTTAAATAGTAGTAGTGATCGTATGGCGACAGGTAGGTAGGTACGTTATACACAGAATAGAAAAATCTTTTTCCAGAAATAGCTGCAACGCAGACACAACTCTATTACAACTGCAAACGGCATTGAGTCGCAATGCATCTACGGAATTGTTCTTCTATTTATAGACTCGACCTTTGTGCTTCTCTGAGGATAAGAGGTGTTTTTCACCGCGTGTTTATTGTGAAAAGTTGGTAAAAGGTTGTGATAAAACAGGTGATGAATTCATGGCACAAGCGTAATTAGATCAATTTTACTTTTTAGAAGCTTAATCAGCTTGAGGGCCATAGAAAATAGAAGACGGAAAATGATAGGACACCAGATGCGACACGACAACTTCTTTAAGACCATCTTGGAAGGAAAAATAGAGGGCAAGAGAGGAAAAGGAAGACCGAAACGAGCTTACATGGTCCAAATAAAGGAAAGGCTGAGGTCGTGTCGTACCAGGATGTCAAGAAACTTTCACAAAACCCAACAGAATGGCGATTACTCCACAGACAAGAGCTCTGCTCTTATATTTGATGAAGAAAAGAAGCTTAACCGATTTTTTTCTGCAAGGTAGTTTCATCAGGCATATTCTGCTTAAGTGAGAGACCATAAAAAAAACTCATACACGACGATCCGTTAAATACAATGAATGAAAAAAAATACAGATTTACTTGTCGCAATCGCAAGCTTCTCTAACTTCCTCATTTCATTTTAAAGGAAAGTAAACAAGGAAATATCCTCACAAAATCTTGAAGCATCTAAGATCAGGCATTCTCCAAGTCTATACCTTATAGTATAACGATAACGATGGAGCCATCAAAATCCCATCACGTCTCGTTTTTCATTGGCTGTTAGTGATACAATTGTTCATGGGTCAAATGAGTCAATGGGCGACACGATGTGGTTGTTATATGTGATTTTTATGCCATTATTGTATTAGTTTTGTAAACATGAGGTAAACGATCTTTAGGAAAATCTTCTTCACCGAGGCGAGACATACTTCCAAGAAGATCATCGGTAATTTTTTTAGGTTAAGTTTTCGGTTATTTCTCTATGATTGTGGTTTTATAGAGAAATCTTTTTAAAAAGCATCGCGTTTCTTATTTTACAAGTAACTTATCTATCTGAAATACTCGTCGAACCCAGTTTTTTCTTAAGTTTTATCATACATACATACATACATATAATTACGCCTTTATCCCTAATGGGGTAGGCAGAGCGTGAACGACCTAAACATGGGTCGTTCCGCCACGTCTGACAAATTTTGAGGGTTGTTTCAGATGGATCTTTATATTGCTATAGTGACAGGTTGTCAGCCCATCGCCTAAATTACAATACTGAAACCCTCGAATCCCTTAGCTGATTTTTACAGCATGCCCGGGAGGATATGCAGCTGGCACATTCTATGTTTTTCTCTCACTCCTAGTCCAGCATGGAAGATTTATCATGAAGAGTCAAAATAAAGCCAACGGTGTCCGAGACAGAGTCGACGATAGAGCGAGCGTACTAAATATAAAACGACTGTTTTAAGTAGAACACTTTTCTGCAGCCCGTTTTCGGTTACATCCGGAACAACTGTACCCACTTAACTGTACACTTGGCTCAAAGTGAAGGTTTACACTGCAGATACTCTTGGTTTGCGAAAAGCGAGAGTGAAAGTCGCAACGATCTGATTTACGGGGCGTGGTGACTAGCCAGTTCCGCGGGATGTTGCCAAAAATGCGCATCGAGTCTGTATTTCCTTGAGAAGAAGGCTGAAAACAGCGGCTAATGAAAATACTGCTCGAACTCCTTGTACAATTAAAAGTACTTATATCCCGAGAAGTGATGATTCTCGTCCTAATATAAAACCCACATAAGAAAACCCAGATCGTTAACAGTGGGCATATAGTTTCTTTGCTGGAACTAAAAATCAAACAATCCATAAAGCCTCAACTAGTATGGAACACAACATGAATAATATCGTTAAAGAATGCGGCCACACACTGGTCTGGTCTGCCCCACGTCTGCCCATTGACATTGTCGCTTGTTCTAGCTTGCGTAATCACACGGCACAGATTAGCAAGCTAGCTTGTTTCAATGGGCCTTAAGGCCAACGCAGAAGACTAGTTAATAATCTCTCTTTCACTTTGTTTTATTCTTAAGAAGGGAAGTCGGTGTACGACTCGAAAAACCCTGGTATCAGAGTATTTAAACTGCCTAGTAGCACAGCTAACAGACATGGTTCGTGTAACAACCACTAACAAAGAAAGCGAAAAGACTGCTTAAAGTGTCATATAGTTAGAAAGATTTGCTTATCGATAGAGACTTGGACTACGTCAAGAAATAATCGACGACATTCAATAGATTGGGTAGAAAAGACCCAACAGGTGTCAAACCCGGAAATTTCAGCATACGACTTCTTGATACTATTTCAATAAAGTGAACCTCTGACAACATTCATTCGGTAAACCGCTCAAGTCTTAAAGTTTGTCATCTGACGGTTGTATTTTCCTTTTTGGCAATTCCCCAAGGTGAGCCGTATAGCAGACAGATCACCTTGCAAAATAATTTGTAAAAGAGACACGCCCTGAAATCAGGTTTTACTTTCCACTTTCTCTTAAAGGCAGAACAGAACTATCCTTTCAATAATTATTTATGTATTGAATTGAAAGCTAATCACGAAAGGAAGTGATAGCTACATAATTGTGAAGTAACAATAAGGGCTTCGGGTTTCTGAGCTTCCTGAAGCACGTTATCTTCGTTAATAAAAGGAAATGATAGCAATTCAAATGAATCTTGATCTACCGGTAAAGGAACCAAGTAATATCGAAGTAAAGTATACATACCTAAGCATAGTACGAATATATGACTTGCAAAAAAGAACCGTGGCCTAAGACACAAATCAGTGTTAAAAAGCGTCCACCAAAAATGTAACCACTGCAGAAGACTATAGGTCTAAATTGGCACAATATGTTCATCTCTTTCATCCTAACCAACTTCAGGAAGGACAGAGCGAGACAGATACAAGTAACCGTTATCACAAAGTGGTTATAATTGGACTGAGATACCGAGTTTAACAGGATTGTGTGTCATCGGAGTACCGGTGAGGTGTGAAGTAAACTGCTGATCTAGATGAAATAAGGAACTGTGTTGCAGTTGCCAAACAAAATAAGAGGGTTTATTTTGATATGGTTTTATGGTCGCGGAGGTCAGATGGCAGTCGCTCTGTGTAAAATCCAGTAGGTAAGTATCCTCTAGATTAGGTAGCAGACTCCGTGAAATTCAAAAAAGGCTAGGGAGATAATAATGATGATGATTTTGATATAGCTTTAGTTGAAACGGCTAATACTCTGCTAAAACATAAACTTTGAAGACATCAAATCGAAGAAGAGTTAAATAGTAAATTAGACAGTCGTAAACAACGACTTCGAGAAGGACCAGAAATTGCAAATCTTCTGGCCACCAATGAATCATTCAGCGAAAGCTTTAAAATGTCACTAGATCAGCCAACCAGACCCAACCAGAACCGGAACTAAAATCTTGGGCTGCACAATAGAATGCCTAAGCCAGATAAAAAACAAAAAACTGTCAGTGAAAGTGCTAGTACGGCTGACAATCGAAATTTAAAATTGGAACAAGCCGACCTCATTCCGCACGCATCTGCGCATGGGAGCGGACGGGGCATCTTTAAATAAATCACTATAATAACATTAGTTCATATTTCTAATTATATCAATATTCATTCATGAGTGTAGCGCTCGCTGGTCAAATCGTTTGTGCTTAATCATTTCGATAACGAATGTTAAGCAACTATCACCGTGGTCAGGCCATGGATGACCGGTAGTGGTACAACTCGAGCGTTTCCGTGCTTCGGAAGGCACGTTAAGCCGTTGGTCCCAGTTATTATCGTTGATATTAGTCGTTAAGCCATGTCAGAGGCCATTGTTTAGCATAGGCGGCTTGAAAACTCTCGACAGCTGGGTTGGCCACTAGCCCGGCTAAAAGCCTATTCTAGGATTGGGTCTGGTTTCCCTTCTGGGTTGTGGAGGTCAGGTGGCAGTCTGTGTAAAAACCAGTACCATCGTTCAATACAGAGTATAGATTAGGTAGCCGACCCCGTGAGATATGGGATAAGGCTAGGGAGATGGATTATAGCGTTGGAGGTCGCATTTGACGATTTTCTTTTTGTTAATGTTCCGCTCTGATAACCATCTTATTTCGGCAACTTTCTCTTTGCAGAATGGAATTCACGGATCTTTGAAATCCAAGATGGCGGATTTAAATAAAACGGAATAATTTTACGATATTTTAAACGATAGAGCTGGCAATGCTCGCGTTTGGTTATGTAATCAGGTAAATATGAAATCAAACAAGGAAGTTGCGATCTTCGACAAGGAAATAACAAGATACAGAAAATTGTAACTGTAATTGTGTTATAATTATTTAATAATACACGCCAGTTTTCTATAGATTTTATACTAGATAAGTTACTTGTAAAATAAGAAACGCGATGCTTTTTAAAAAGATTTCTCTATAAAACCACAATCATAGAGAAATAACCGAAAACTTAACCTAAAAAAATTACCGATGATCTTCTTGGAAGTATGTCTCGCCTCGGTGAAGAAGATTTTCCTAAAGATCGTTTACCTCATGTTTACAAAACTAATACAATAATGGCATAAAAATCACATATAACAACCACATCGTGTCGCCCATTGACTCATTTGACCCATGAACAATTGTATCACTAACAGCCAATGAAAAACGAGACGTGATGGGATTTTGATGGCTCCATCGTTATCGTTATACTATAAGGTATAGACTTGGAGAATGCCTGATCTTAGATGCTTCAAGATTTTGTGAGGATATTTCCTTGTTTACTTTCCTTTAAAATGAAATGAGGAAGTTAGAGAAGCTTGCGATTGCGACAAGTAAATCTGTATTTTTTTTCATTCATTGTATTTAACGGATCGTCGTGTATGAGTTTTTTTTATGGTCTCTCACTTAAGCAGAATATGCCTGATGAAACTACCTTGCAGAAAAAAATCGGTTAAGCTTCTTTTCTTCATCAAATATAAGAGCAGAGCTCTTGTCTGTGGAGTAATCGCCATTCTGTTGGGTTTTGTGAAAGTTTCTTGACATCCTGGTACGACACGACCTCAGCCTTTCCTTTATTTGGACCATGTAAGCTCGTTTCGGTCTTCCTTTTCCTCTCTTGCCCTCTATTTTTCCTTCCAAGATGGTCTTAAAGAAGTTGTCGTGTCGCATCTGGTGTCCTATCATTTTCCGTCTTCTATTTTCTATGGCCCTCAAGCTGATTAAGCTTCTAAAAAGTAAAATTGATCTAATTACGCTTGTGCCATGAATTCATCACCTGTTTTTCACCGCGTGTTTATTGTGAAAAGTTGGTAAAAGGTTGTGATAAAACAGGTGATGAATTCATGGCACAAGCGTAATTAGATCAATTTTACTTTTTAGAAGCTTAATCAGCTTGAGGGCCATAGAAAATAGAAGACGGAAAATGATAGGACACCAGATGCGACACGACAACTTCTTTAAGACCATCTTGGAAGGAAAAATAGAGGGCAAGAGAGGAAAAGGAAGACCGAAACGAGCTTACATGGTCCAAATAAAGGAAAGGCTGAGGTCGTGTCGTACCAGGATGTCAAGAAACTTTCACAAAACCCAACAGAATGGCGATTACTCCACAGACAAGAGCTCTGCTCTTATATTTGATGAAGAAAAGAAGCTTAACCGATTTTTTTCTGCAAGGTAGTTTCATCAGGCATATTCTGCTTAAGTGAGAGACCATAAAAAAAACTCATACACGACGATCCGTTAAATACAATGAATGAAAAAAAATACAGATTTACTTGTCGCAATCGCAAGCTTCTCTAACTTCCTCATTTCATTTTAAAGGAAAGTAAACAAGGAAATATCCTCACAAAATCTTGAAGCATCTAAGATCAGGCATTCTCCAAGTCTATACCTTATAGTATAACGATAACGATGGAGCCATCAAAATCCCATCACGTCTCGTTTTTCATTGGCTGTTAGTGATACAATTGTTCATGGGTCAAATGAGTCAATGGGCGACACGATGTGGTTGTTATATGTGATTTTTATGCCATTATTGTATTAGTTTTGTAAACATGAGGTAAACGATCTTTAGGAAAATCTTCTTCACCGAGGCGAGACATACTTCCAAGAAGATCATCGGTAATTTTTTTAGGTTAAGTTTTCGGTTATTTCTCTATGATTGTGGTTTTATAGAGAAATCTTTTTAAAAAGCATCGCGTTTCTTATTTTACAAGTAACTTATCTAGTATAAAATCTATAGAAAACTGGCGTGTATTATTAAATAATTATAACACAATTACAGTTACAATTTTCTGTATCTTGTTATTTCCTTGTCGAAGATCGCAACTTCCTTGTTTGATTTCATATTTACCTGATTACATAACCAAACGCGAGCATTGCCAGCTCTATCGTTTAAAATATCGTAAAATTATTCCGTTTTATTTAAATCCGCCATCTTGGATTTCAAAGATCCGTGAATTCCATTCTGCAAAGAGAAAGTTGCCGAAATAAGATGGTTATCAGAGCGGAACATTAACAAAAAGAAAATCGTCAAATGCGACCTCCAACGCTATAATCCATCTCCCTAGCCTTATCCCATATCTCACGGGGTCGGCTACCTAATCTATACTCTGTATTGAACGATGGTACTGGTTTTTACACAGACTGCCACCTGACCTCCACAACCCAGAAGGGAAACCAGACCCAATCCTAGAATAGGCTTTTAGCCGGGCTAGTGGCCAACCCAGCTGTCGAGAGTTTTCAAGCCGCCTATGCTAAACAATGGCCTCTGACATGGCTTAACGACTAATATCAACGATAATAACTGGGACCAACGGCTTAACGTGCCTTCCGAAGCACGGAAACGCTCGAGTTGTACCACTACCGGTCATCCATGGCCTGACCACGGTGATAGTTGCTTAACATTCGTTATCGAAATGATTAAGCACAAACGATTTGACCAGCGAGCGCTACACTCATGAATGAATATTGATATAATTAGAAATATGAACTAATGTTATTATAGTGATTTATTTAAAGATGCCCCGTCCGCTCCCATGCGCAGATGCGTGCGGAATGAGGTCGGCTTGTTCCAATTTTAAATTTCGATTGTCAGCCGTACTAGCACTTTCACTGACAGTTTTTTGTTTTTTATCTGGCTTAGGCATTCTATTGTGCAGCCCAAGATTTTAGTTCCGGTTCTGGTTGGGTCTGGTTGGCTGATCTAGTGACATTTTAAAGCTTTCGCTGAATGATTCATTGGTGGCCAGAAGATTTGCAATTTCTGGTCCTTCTCGAAGTCGTTGTTTACGACTGTCTAATTTACTATTTAACTCTTCTTCGATTTGATGTCTTCAAAGTTTATGTTTTAGCAGAGTATTAGCCGTTTCAACTAAAGCTATATCAAAATCATCATCATTATTATCTCCCTAGCCTTTTTTGAATTTCACGGAGTCTGCTACCTAATCTAGAGGATACTTACCTACTGGATTTTACACAGAGCGACTGCCATCTGACCTCCGCGACCATAAAACCATATCAAAATAAACCCTCTTATTTTGTTTGGCAACTGCAACACAGTTCCTTATTTCATCTAGATCAGCAGTTTACTTCACACCTCACCGGTACTCCGATGACACACAATCCTGTTAAACTCGGTATCTCAGTCCAATTATAACCACTTTGTGATAACGGTTACTTGTATCTGTCTCGCTCTGTCCTTCCTGAAGTTGGTTAGGATGAAAGAGATGAACATATTGTGCCAATTTAGACCTATAGTCTTCTGCAGTGGTTACATTTTTGGTGGACGCTTTTTAACACTGATTTGTGTCTTAGGCCACGGTTCTTTTTTGCAAGTCATATATTCGTACTATGCTTAGGTATGTATACTTTACTTCGATATTACTTGGTTCCTTTACCGGTAGATCAAGATTCATTTGAATTGCTATCATTTCCTTTTATTAACGAAGATAACGTGCTTCAGGAAGCTCAGAAACCCGAAGCCCTTATTGTTACTTCACAATTATGTAGCTATCACTTCCTTTCGTGATTAGCTTTCAATTCAATACATAAATAATTATTGAAAGGATAGTTCTGTTCTGCCTTTAAGAGAAAGTGGAAAGTAAAACCTGATTTCAGGGCGTGTCTCTTTTACAAATTATTTTGCAAGGTGATCTGTCTGCTATACGGCTCACCTTGGGGAATTGCCAAAAAGGAAAATACAACCGTCAGATGACAAACTTTAAGACTTGAGCGGTTTACCGAATGAATGTTGTCAGAGGTTCACTTTATTGAAATAGTATCAAGAAGTCGTATGCTGAAATTTCCGGGTTTGACACCTGTTGGGTCTTTTCTACCCAATCTATTGAATGTCGTCGATTATTTCTTGACGTAGTCCAAGTCTCTATCGATAAGCAAATCTTTCTAACTATATGACACTTTAAGCAGTCTTTTCGCTTTCTTTGTTAGTGGTTGTTACACGAACCATGTCTGTTAGCTGTGCTACTAGGCAGTTTAAATACTCTGATACCAGGGTTTTTCGAGTCGTACACCGACTTCCCTTCTTAAGAATAAAACAAAGTGAAAGAGAGATTATTAACTAGTCTTCTGCGTTGGCCTTAAGGCCCATTGAAACAAGG